>JAOXNP010088883.1:0-10493 GCA_028571245.1 Chromodoris orientalis
TGGATCAAAGTATCATTTTCAAATGTGTGCAGTTGGGAGGTTTGCAACTTACAGGCACAATACAAATACCTACTTCTGTACATAACACAAGATTTATTTGAGCATTTTCCAAAATACAAGGAATGTTCAAGAAGACTTTACCCTGACATTGAAGGAAGAGGGCTATACAAAGGAAAAGGAGAAATTTAAAATGGACCTTTCAGATAGCGCTAAATCTACTAAATGTGCCTGCAGTGCTGTAATAAAGTGTGGAGGATGCAATTTTTTCATCCTTTTAGAACCTAAACATGCCAAGTTTGTGACAATCCGATGAGATCATTGTTTTACACCAAACTCAAAAGAAACTGGTAGGAAAACATAATTATATAGCCTATAAAAATGTACATAATTTTCAAGACAACTTGTATATAGAAGTCTGCTAGATACTGTTCCATCAACAAATTTCTTCTTTTGAAAGGCAAATGTCTGAAAATCTTTCCAAAGACTCAATCAATATTTCAAGTAAGTATCATTGCCCGTCTCAAGAGCAATTAAACATCATGTTAGCCAGTTCAAGTAAGGCTATTTGTCAATCTTATATGGAGTGAGAGGCAAGGTCTCTACTTTCAAGTAGAAAAGTCTGTCTTGTCATTTAATTCTGGGACTGTGGTGAAGGTAGTATCATGCCACACTAGATGGGAAATGCCTACACCATCAATGCCCTGCTCATAACACCATCATCCAGGTTAGCAGAATAAAAGACTTGAAAAATTGCAATCAGAAAGACAATGTTTCGGCACACAGAACCATGACGGCAATCCAGATGCTGATCAAATATGATTATAATATTCTCCGAGGTCAGCGCTGTGCTGCCGTGCAGAAGCAGGGAGTGATAAATGACATTTTCGCAGTTCAAAGAAAAATTACTTTTGCTTACTTTCAGAACTGCCACATTGTCAGAACTAATAGCATTATTAACATCGGGTTTCAATTTTTATTGTGTAATGAGGTACAGAGACTTCTTTGCTTATAGTTGCTTTTGATCTCTTTAAATTTTTTACGCCAAACTAGAAACACTGTTTTACCATTATTGTTTTGCCTATAATCTCCCAGTTTTCAATGTGTCAACTAACTAGGACAAAGGCATTCACCTGCCATGCACAAAGTCAGCTACATTTGTCCGGATTCTGCAACCACAACAGACATATGAGTTACATACAACATAAAAATGATACGTCTGATGTATAGACGCCCTACTGCCTTTGTCAGAATAGAAATGTACTCGAGTCAAAGAAATGGGAGAACTCAGATTTTGATAGAAAGGTCAGTTGCGTTGCTCTGCCTTTGCAGGACAGTCTTCCCCTGACGTAGCACTTCCTGACTTCTGCTCTTTCAGAGGACAGAGTTTCCATAGCAACAGAGGCACTGTATCTGCAGTGGAAGATTGGCTTGAGTTGTGAACCCATGGTCATTATTACACTGTCAAAAACCTTGGGATGCTCAGACAGACATGGCAGAAGCATTAAGTCTGCAGGGTGACTAGGTAGTAGAATGAATTTCTGAGTGTCAAATTTCCACTTTCATGGTAAGGTTAGGGTAAAGAATTCTTGTACATCCTTCATAACATACATGAGGGTTATTGACATGGGTGCATGACAACTGAGGCTGTCACCTTATGAACCTTCAATTAATATTTTTGAAACTCCGTAGTACCTTTCATACGTTATGCAAATTGCTTCAAATCTTTCCACTTCTGAATTGCTCTTACCGTTATTTCTAATGTCACATCCAAAGTCATTTACTCTCCGTTGTAGCAGTTGTCAGGGTCACCTCAAAGCTCTTTCTCCTCCTCCTCCTCTTCCTTTTCTTATAAACATGATGGTGGGAGGTGGGGACGTGTCTCATCACACGGTGTTTGAAGCCTTTCAACATCACACAAAAAGCATCCACAGGTCACCAACTTCTCCTCCTCCTCCTTTCTCGTCTTCTTTATTTAAAATAAACAAAACAACAACAAAAAAACACACTTTCTTCTCCATTTTACCTGACACAGTGACACAAGTGTCCAAGGAGCTCTTTTGGAGTTGTGGCTACAAGAGTACAACATCAACATGTGCATAGTGTTGTATACTGTGACAACCAGGCCTATTTTCACACAACATCTAAATGAGTTACATCACAATCACAACACGTACACCAGATCTGACCACTGCCAATATAACAGAAACAGATCTAATCCAATAAGCCCCAAGATTGCATTTCAACCATCTCCATTGTCTCAACTTATTGTCTACATCAACAATGTATATCTACACTCTGACATGACCGTAAATGACGAGACCTCTTATGGGGGGGAAAGCATGAATTACTTTAAGCCTAACATCCCAATAACCACCGAAAGAAGGTAAAGGGTCTGGGCCTTGCTTCACGGATGCATTTGCACTTTGACACAACCTTATCTGATGAAACCTTTATGGCTGAAGAGAGGGGAAAGCATCACTTTTCTAAGCCTGCAATCCCTCTGAGGTGACCCCAGGAAGAAGGGTAAAAGGTCAGGGCCGTGCGTTAAGAGTAAGGTTTCAATACTGAGAAGGTTCACACTTATGCCAGCTTTAAGTCGTACCAACATTAAGAGGAGCAATGCTAGACCACTTGTTGATGGCTGGGTCGTAAACCTCACAGGATGAAACGCTTCTCTGGCCCTCGCATCCACCCACGCAATACAATTTGCCATTCAGAGTGGCCACACCTGGAGAAAGATTTGAAGAAAAGCAACAAATAAACATTTAATTCAACTGATTCAATAATTTTACAGCATTTAGTTAAACATCATTGTACTGGAGGGTGTGTGTGTGTATTTCCAAAACAGATGTATTAACAAAACCAATAGAGTTAAAACAACCGAGAGAGAAAAAGGACACACAAAGACGGAGAGAGGGAGACACGGAGGTGGAGAGAAAAGGTGAAGGAGGACAGGGAGGGGGGACAGTGAGGAAGAGATTAGGAGAGAGAAAGACAAAGAATGAGTAGAGATTTTGTGAAAAAAGAGTCAATGCAACCCAATATGTAACAGATAATTCCATTTTATACAAATCTTGGAAGTTCCCTTCCTGGGAAGTCTGATAAAAAAAAATAAAACAACAATTATAAGTATATGAGATATCAAAGAAAAGAAAAACACACTTTTAGTGAGCCGAGACTTTCAGTTGTAGTATATTCATAATCTTAGATGAATAAACAATATTCATTTTTTTTTTTTTTTTTTTTTTTTTTAATTAATCAGGCACTGACCGAAATCCAGTGTAAAATTTAAGACAACTATCATAACGCATATTGCAAAATTTACCATGAGAAGACCTTTCCTTGAGCATATTGGCCACTGGTTTCCACTTGAGGGTAGCAGGGTCATATTTTTCAACACAAGACAACTCATTGTATCCATCAGAACCGCCACAGGTGTACACGTGTCCGTTGACAACTGCAGCACCAAAACGCCCTCTACTGGCAATCATGGGGGCGAGTTCATGCCACTTGTTTTCTTTCAAGTCAAAGGCCTCCACATCATTCAGGCATTCTCCTCGGTCGTAGCCACCTGTCAGTAACACATGAGAGAAAGGAAGACAGAAAACTAACAAAAATCAAAATTCTATGTCTCTAAAGAAAAAATAGAAACAAACAAACTGCTAGTTAACAAGTGCAATAAGGACCAAGGAAATAGGGAAGAATTCTTGCATCTCATTTATGGTTTGAACCCAGGACCCCTTCGCTGACAGAGATGGGAGGAATCTCATCTTTGTTTGTGTTGCGTTTTACCACAGCCATTTACTGGTGTGATTCATGGCTAATAAGAGTGTGCAAGGGAATGCTTATTTAGTGAATATTTCTTTGTAGAGTGTACTGCTCAGTATGCCTTGTGTCATTTTCCCGATGTGCATGTGATTTGATATTGCCCTTATCAATGTATACAATACCAATTCAATTACCAAGGTATACTTAAAAGCGCAAAAAGCAAGAAAGCAAGAAAGCATCATTATCATTTTTATTTTTATCATTAATTATTATTACTATTAATGTTGTTATTGTAATTATTACTTTAGCACCAAGTAATATGCTTACAAAAGTGCTTGACGGCACTGTACAAAATTGTGACAGACGTACTAAAAGCACATTTTCTTACAATTTACCACCTAGCTCGGTAGAGAGGTTGGGAAAAAAACGAGTTAAATTTTCACATGCTTCTCTCGATAAATACCTTGCAGCTCTCATGGCAATAAGAAATCATTCATGCCCTTTTGAGCTACAATCTGGCAAAAATTAAACCAATCCATATCTTTACACAGAAATAGAAAAAAGGAATAGAAAACAAAGATAGAAAGGAGACAAACATATAGAGTCATCAAAGAGTGAATGCTAGTTTAAAAACCACTGACCACAAACAATTAATTCCTTATCCAAGACAACTGATCCCATAGCACAGCGAGCTTTGGTCATCCACTCCAAGGGTGCAATAGACGCTTTGCGTGGGATGGGGCTGGTGTCGTGACAAAAACTGCCATGGCCGTTGGCAGATGGGGAATCCGGGTCAGAATTCGTCCCATTGCTATCCGCAGCTCCAGAATGCATGGGCCTGACATGGACAGAGACAGCCATTAACTGGCCATCCAGAACCACAATGGCCAGATAGGCATTTTCTAAAGAGGAACAATGATTTGAGAAGGTCAGCTTGGGGATATTTACCAAAATGAGGATTTAATGATATTTTATGACATTGGCCTTTTACAGTATTGAGTTTACTAAGGTGAAGATACAACAGCTGTTCAAATATTAAGACTCTTTTTAAAATAAATTCTCATAACCACTGCTTGTCTTAAAAGCCAAAATTTTTAACAACAACAAAATCTTCAATACTTCAGTCAATTTATGATACCAAGATTATATGTCGTATCTTAGAACATTGTGAATAACCAAAATTTACATTTTTTAATCTTTTAATATGTAACTTTATATAAATGTATAAGTAAACTGAATTTAAGTCTTCAAAAACATTTCTGGAAATTATTTAACAATATGGAACATACATAAAGTTTTGTATGCAACAGAAGACTGTAATTGTAAGAAAATGTACCCATGATATCCTATCATAAAATCAGTTCAGAACTCATAACCAACCAATAGAATCTATACTGAAAATTACAGTTACCGCTAGTTTTGCGTGTCGCAATGATGGACCACTCTCTGTCAGCCACAGACAAAGCCTCCTCCGGGTTGAGGCTGAACTTGTGGAATGCTGGCAGTCCTTCCCCTTTAGCTGAGCATCCATTTGCCTGCTTGGTTTTACTCTGTCAAAGAAAAACACAAAAGGAAATGTAAAAGAAGCCTTCTCAAGGAGAAGAGTGTAAACTGACCCACATTATTATGCCGTCTCAAGGCAAGAGTGACGTATCTGACAAATACAAGATTTCAAATTTTTATCATTATTTTGCACTATTCCTTCCAATATCTATCTTGCGTCAAAGGCAGGTTGTCGTATGTGCTTTCTAAATAGAATAGATCTTTTCAATTAGTGAAACCTATGTAAGTGAACAATCAATATCACATTATCTATGGCAGATCAAGGTATCTTTATTTTTTAGTGAGCATTTTTCTCAAGCTCATAAAAAGTGTAGATATGTCATTCTGCCATGGAACAGGAGTACTGGGCAAATCATATTGCTGGATATATTGTAACTGCACACTTCCAAAACCTGAGACAATCAGTAGACAGACAATGAGATAGAGAACAGAGAGAAAGACAGGGAGACAGAGAACGAGACATGGAGACAGAGAATGAGACATGGAGACAGAGAATGAGACATGGAGACAGAGAATGAGGCAGACGCCGCTGGCCATCTCGTCTTAGAAGCCTACAGTTACAAGAATTTGCCTCTCAACCTGCAAAAGTATACAATAATGTGTGTGGGGACTGACATCTTCAAGGTACTGACTGACAGAGCCAAAAGCAGATTGTACAAATCCTCTGGGCTGTGCTAGCTGAATGTAAAAAAATTTTGCCTGGACATTTCTGTCCTGTAGTGCCATGTTAGACAGGACTTGAGTGTCCAGTCTCATCAGAGACTGACGTTACTCTCGGATGACTCACATGCAAGTCAAGCATGTAAAAGAACTCTTCCACTTGCAGTTTGAAAGGTTAGAAAAAGAAGGCCGAAAAACCATTGTCCTGGCAAAATTAATTCCTATCAGTTTTCTTTTTTTCACTCCATCTCTTCTGCCACAGCTTTCCAAGCCGAAGTGCTTGAAATATTCTCAAAATCATTTTTTTAGTAGTCCAGCATGCCCCATTTTAAAATTCTGTGTGGATTTTTTTCCCACAAAAGGTCAAAGTTAGCATGTGGCTTCTATCTTAATGATCACCATTTTCAACATAAAATTGACCAAAGATGTTTGGCAAATCATTTTCATTCGTCACTGCAATTCAGGATTATCTTATATTATTATCCCTTTTATCTTTTATCTAACAAATGTCAACAGCTAATCTCCAATGTTTCCATAGAATTAGGACATTTGTCGTTGAAATACATTAAGGGAAGTAGGTCATCATTTGAACATGGCTGCTTATATATAACTAACAAAACTTTATCGCAAAATACAAACACATCCAATGACAAAATATTCATTATTGGACTCTAGTCATAAAATGAAGATGAAAGACAGGTCCACTGACAGGCAGAGAGCAGCTACATAGACAGGAGCAGGTAATGGTATCAAAGACAAGAAGACAGACATAGAACCTCACCCTGCGACGGGCCATCTTCTTGTAGTCTGTTATCATGTCATCGTCACTACTCAAAACCGTATCTTCCACATCAGCACAATCCATCAGTGTGTTGTCATGATTGAGATACAACACATTTACCTGGTACATACATAGGAAACAAACATTAAATTAACGTAGTCACTAGGACATTAAAATCTAGCCAGGAAAACAAAACTTTTTCCCATTCCAAAAACTACAATGAAAATAAGTGAAAGATTTAGATATAATCAAAGCCAACAATTCACACCTCTACAAAAACTGGCAACTTCTAGTTCATATCTCTTAGAGTTAGAACAACTCATTCTCTCATATTTGCAGATTCCTTTTACTTCACATGGAAAATTTTTACAAAACATAAAAATAGCAATTTCCCTTTCTTTAGTTTGAAGATAAAACCCAAAAGCTACCTCTCAGCCAAAAGTCTGGAAGGATACTTTTACAACTGACTTAACAAAACAACACTTTTACGTAAATAAAATGCTGTTAAAAAACAAAACAAAACAAACAAAAAACCTCCTGACCTGTTCAGTAAGTCTGTCCAATTTGGGTTTCATATCATTGAGGTTGTTTTTTGCCCACTCAAGGACAAGGGAAAACAGTCGCCTTTCCATCGTTTCATCCGCGATTGTTTCATCAAGACCTGAAGCAAAAATTAAATAAGATTACCAAAATAATGAGTATGAGCATAAAACAATTACCCGAAATAGTTTGGCTTAGCCAGGAGTTTCCTTTAGACCTGTGCTATACAGTACAACAGAATTGACAGATCAGCTTCCATTAGAACTCCTTGGTGATTTCATGAAAGCCTGGATTTTCAAAAAGGAAAAATGACTTCATTGTCAACTTGTATGGAGATTTAAATTATATGTTCATGAAGTACTGAAGGGCTGCTTAAGCACCATCACCACTTTCCCATTGTAATTCATGCTCTGGATAAACATTTTCATCACAAAAATCTTGAAATAAGTCTCTAATTTGAGAATTGGGCCTGATGGTCAACTACAAGGACAAGGCTACAAAAGAATGGAAATTACTCTCAAGAGCTCAGTATGCATAATGACCATAAATGTTTACAGACAAAAAAAAAACCCAAAACAACCAGTCAAGACCTAACACCTTAACTAGATTGGCTCATCTGAGCTTGAACACTACAATGCTGCAATTGTATAAGCTTGCATAGGAACTGCCTAAAACAAGCCATTATATTAAAAAAAAAGTTAGGAAAGCAAGTAACATCAAAATATGCAGAAAGCTTCAGCTTTTCATTCCAAACGTACAATCAGTTCTCCTATATGGTTGTGAAAAGTGGAAGACCACAAGAACAGTTCTGGAAAAAGTCCAAAGTTTCATCTACAGATGCATGAGAGATAAACTAAAAAATTCAGATGCATGAGAGATAATACTAAAATAATTCAGTGGCAAGATCTGTGGACAAGAAGAGAACAGAAAACAATAGAGCAAGAGATTGTTAGCAGGAAGTGGAGAGGGATTGGGCATACATTAAGAAAGGCAAATAGTAACATCACTAGACAGTGTTTACAGTGGAACACATAGGGGTTGGCCAAGGGAGACATGGAAAAGATATGCTGACAGACTTACGAGAGATCAAGCTCATACGGAGCAAGCTTGGAAGGATAGCTCAAGGCAAGGAAAGATAGAAATCGCTTGTAAGTCGCCTACACCCTGCCATGGGAGACCAGCATTGATGATGCTTAAATATTTGTGTCCTACCTGTCCACAACACACTACTAGCATGAGTGGCCAAACGGATCAATGTAATGAGCTCATCACAGAGCTCTCATCCAAGTCTTTATCCAAAATTCTACAACACTTCAAGACCATAACCAGATCCTCTCACGACTATTTTTATGTTCATAACCCTACCAGCTAGTTCCCATCACCCATCTTTAAGCTGTGTACAAGATTTAGGTTGACTAAGGACTCATACTCTGTAGCCGTGAATTCAACTGGGGGAGTTGTGGAAATTCGAGAAGGAATGGTGAGAACAAGCTTTCTTCTCCCCAATACCCCACATCCTCCTTAACAAAGGCAAAGACATTTAATCATTTTCATGTTAAACTAAACGGTTTTTGCTTATAGAGGTGAATATACAAACAAGGTCATGTATGGCATGAGCAAAGGCAAACGCCCATGAAGAGTATGTATATTTACCGATATACATCGAAAACTGTATTGACATACCCTAACTCAGCAACACAAGCTTCCGTGAAATAAGCTTACTGTAGGTAAAAACAACATGTCTGACTTAAAGCATGGTTTTGTGATTAGAACTAAACTTTCCCAACATGGACTAACACTGACAAACAAAGCGGAGACTTGAATTTAGCTTAGACATAGACCAATTAATCTGCATACATTCAATGGAATTCTGGGAATATATAATATATACAATGATACATGAGGCTAGGGCTGTTCTGTGAGCCTCTGATGATACAACTAAAGATTCATCTTTACCTTCATTATAAGGCAATCCTTGTGCAACTTTGCAAATCATAATAATACATGAGACTGTGTGGATGTGTGTGTGTCTGCATACATACCTACGACTTCTACCTGCAAATCTCTCAGGCCAAAAAAGGATTTGCTGCTCATAATGTCTTCCATATGAGTTCGAATAAACTCGTCAATGGCATTTCTGAAGTCAGTGTCACGACTGAAGCGACGAATGCCTGAAAAGGTAAGGGGTAAAAATAAAAACAAAATAGATGAATAAGCAGTTTCTTGTGACTCTTCATCTTGTTCAAATTTCATGAGAAACATTCAAAGATCAATTCTAACCTCTGTGTGACAAGGAGTAGGAAAGTAAATATTCTACACAATGAAGTTCAGTTTAGCTCTTTACCAACTTACAATAACATGGGGTCCTTCACACAGCTGTTCTGATATTTGCTTCGCCCTTTCTCATGCAGATCTAAAGTATACAAGTACAGTTCCAGGCCATGCTTACACAAAGCTCATTATTTTACATCAAGTACAGGTTTGTCAGGATAGAACAGAATTCCCAAGTTTCAACTTATTTGGCCTAGAAAAACAAATTGTGAAAAACACCAAATAAAGCCCCAAATCTCAGATGTGGGCCATATCCAAAACATGACCTGTCCACAGGCCTCTCAATTTACAAAGTCAAATTAGGCACTCACATATATAAATAAAATTTTTAAAGCTGCAAAAATCATCCCTGTCTTAAGATGTAGACAACGACTCTCTCCTGATAAAATAAGGGGCTTCAATCAAATCTGTTTTTTCATTTTGTTGGATAACTTGATTCTGTACAGACAGAATCGTCACTTTGGTTCTTGAGAAAAATAAATTACATATTATTAGATCAAAAGTATACCTGCTTGCTCACACCAATCACACAACAAGTACTCATGTAGACATTTATCCTCTAGAGCATGTGGTGTGCATTCTCATGATAACCGAACGACAAAACAAATTCTGAACACATATCATGTACATTCAAACACCTAACATTTATCTTTCACAAGATTCATAAAACAGTCCAGGCTGAAGAATTCAGGCAGAAGTAGAAGTATTTCCTTTTCTCCATGGTATATTTCATCTGGTTGATTTTTAAACCAAGCCCACATCACTCTTACCAAGGCATTCAAACCCATTAAGCATCTAATGGCCTAGTAGACACAATTTGAACCAATCGAAATGACCACAGCACTGAAGC
>JAOXNP010089994.1:0-10481 GCA_028571245.1 Chromodoris orientalis
GGGGGGGAGAGACAGGAAAGGACAGAACTTAGAACTATCATAACTTTTAGTCTATGTCTTTACATTACTTCATGTGCTCCTTTTCTGTTTCAAATTTTTACAAGTCGCGTCCCGGTCATGGGTGCCAGCACGGGCAGGCCTGTCGGCCTGCAAGAATACCCTATAAAGCTAATAAGCCTGCAAGCCTGCATTTTTTTTTTGCTTTATTATTTATTTATTTTTTTATACTAAGCCGTCAGTTGGCCAGCAAGACCTTTCGCGTGACTAAGATTGACTGGCATGCTGGCCACAGCCGGCGACCTGGCACCCATGGTCCCGGTTGAAACATCTAGCTTTTGTTTAACTGCATTAGATCAAATGGATGATAGGAATCAAAGAGTCTTCTCATACCATCAGACAATGAGCAGAGACAGGCAGCGTTCTCTCAATCAAAGTGAAAGCCATGGAAATTACCTCACACTCTGTGTTATGACATCAGCTTGGTCAGTCACAAAAATACAACCCCCGCAAGTCCCGTAGTGGTCAATCACTGCAGGCAACGGTTTGCAAATTTGTTAAATGTTGGGGTCGTATTTCTACCATCTCCAAGGCATAAGGGGTAAACTTTAAATCTAATTGCCAGAAGCAGCTGTCTTGTTTGTATGTATTCTTTTCCATTTTCTCTTTGTTTGTCTACTGTTTTGCTACTTCTATAAGTACAATTATTTTTCACATTTGAAGTGTCACAAATGCAAATTAATGTTTACAATTGTTGGTCACACTTGTACATCTCTTGTATAAAACATATGTAATCTTAGTGTTATTTTAAGTTATTTTTCAACAACAACAAAAAAGAATTAAAAAAACAAATGGTCCACACATAAACACATTTTCACTTCCTCCTGACCACTATATTTGGAGGATCTACTGCATCACCAAGGATGAGTAGGTAGAAATTTTCATACTGCATAACACCACCAAATAATATGAAGCATATAAACCAAAGTCATTATATTCTTATCTCATATAATATGAAGCATATAAACCAAAGTCATTATATTCTTATCTCGTATAATATGAAGCATATAAACCAAAGTCATTACATTCTTATATCAAATCGCAATGTTATTCTATATTGTCATGAAATCTCAAGATTTAAAATAATAAAAATTTCATGTATTTACCTCATCCTTTCTATCATCAACAATTAAAATGCATAAAAATGGTAATTCGGGAGCAGTTTGATGTTTGACAATATCTATGAAATTTTATGCACTGCTTCCAGTCTACAATTCAATTTTTTGAGGATTTTTTTTCAGGCCCAGACAATGACCTCGCAGTGGGTTAAAGGGGGACAGCGCCCCCCTTACCTTGAAATTTATTTAAAAGCATGGGTTGAACTATTATGCAATTTCTGAGTGTTTTGGACAAGAAATAACAGATTACACAAAAATCTTACCTCAAATAAACTGTTCTGCAGTCTCAAATATATTCAATGACATTTTTTCTTCTAAATTTGTTTTACGGATTTTCATCAATGCTAAAAACACTATAGAAATTGGTCGGGGAACAGCGCCTGTGTTTCCTAATTTATCGTCTTCATGATATGACAATATATCGATACTCAGTGCTTTAGTCTTGTGTCTGTTGCCATTTCTCAATAGTTTCCCGTATGAGTTTTTTTAGGCTTCGGACTGTCTCGTTAAGGTGCCGCATGAGAAAATTTGAGAGTAATATTATTATGAGTGTCATAAAACTTATAAACCTGATACAATTCATACAATCAGCTACTCATACAGTTGGCTCTGGAAGCAATTGTAAAGTAATTTCTATCGCAAGCCATCATGATGTCTTTCTTTGTACATTTTTGTTTGAGGTCGTGGTATTTTAGGATTATTTTTCTTCTCAATGTCAGTTGTTTTCTGCATCTGATGTAGTATTTTCCAAACATTCAAAGATATTTATTGGCACGTGGAATGAGGAACAGAGTCTATGGCAGCTCTCGCAAGTGTTTGTGGTTATTCTAAGTTATTCCTTGCTACTTATTGATGATGAAAATGGAGCGTAATCCGATATACAGTCTCCAAGTTCATAATCAGCAAACGAAGAAGATTTTTTGTCATCTGGCCTTTAAGCACAAATTGAAAATGTGAAACAATCACTTATCTTGTCTGCTGGCACAGCAGGCGAAACAAAAAGCTGCTGAACTTCGAAATATAAATTCAACTGAACCTAAGCTGTCTACAGTCGTAATGAAAAGTAACTTCCGTTTTCCTATATTTGATACTGGGTCAGCAAGACCTGTAACAAAGAAATGTAACAAAATAGCAGGGTCGTCTACAGTCGCTCTTCCCTGGTAACGATGACATAACCGTTCACCGGCGCAACCGTCCGATTCAAATCTGAATGGTTGTTTTCTACCTTCCACCTGTGGCCAATAATATTTCTATTATTGTGTTGACACCCTGTCAAGAAAGGTGACTGTCATAGTATAAGAGGTGTTGCCCCACCGAGACAGATTATGTTTCCTGAAGGTACTGTTTGCATCGTTTTCTATCCTTTTTAAATGAATCACTGCGAGACTAGCTTTAACGAAATAAGGAGTTTGCTTGTAACAAGAAAGAAATATGAGTGTTTTACACAACTACAGAGGTATTTCGATGTGATATTTAAGGGATCTCTCTTTCTCTCTCTCTCTCTCTCTCTCTCTCTCTCTCTCTCTCTCTCTCTCTTTCAACAACCAAGGTCGCAGTAATGAATTCCCATTGACATAAAGGAGCAGAGGGATAGGGAGTGATATTTTAGTCTCTCCGGAAGCGTCTCATGGGACAGACAGCACTACTAAAGATCAACCAAGACAAACACCGCGGGACAGGGAAGGGCGTTGGCAGGTGTGAATTGATAATTTAAAAAGGCGAAAACTTGATAAAATGGGACCAGTGATAGGTGATAATAAACTGACAGTCAGCAAGTACACCATGTCATCCTTAACGAATTATGGGCAATTTGGATAAAAAGCAACAAAATCAAACGAAATATTAGACTAAAAAAAGGCGTATCAAACATCTGATTCTGTTCTCTTATACAACATCAGTGTGGACATGGGCACTGGCAGAACAAAAAAGATACCGTATCAGGCACATACTATTGCACATGGCTGAGAGCGATACAACAATGTCCAAGAATTAGCTTCACACAAAGACTGACGAAACACTGATAAATATCGTGAACGATTCTGAAGGCACTTACTTAGACGGGATCTGGGCACTCTTCCAAACATGACAATTCAAAACGATTTTGACTCAAAAACGAAGAAAAGAAAAGTTAGATCTAAGACTCTGGGGAAAAAAACTTTTGAAAAGTTCTCCATACAGATACCTATAATCAGTGTGGGATTTAGAAGATACAGGGTATCCCAAAAAATGTGCACCAGATGACGGCCCATCGCACTTTGTAAAAAACAAAGTTTCGTGTAGAGAACATTATCGCGAGTTGACTGCACTGCACCCCAATCAAGTCGGTCCACGCAAAACAAAGTTATACCAATGTTAGTGAAGCGTGGTCGATTTGACAGACAGTTTTCACGCCGCGTCGGTCAGTGGATTTGGCACATCTCAACAATTAATTGTAGAACACACCTACCGTTGTCATACGATTTGAATCACATTCGTGAGCTTGCCGAAGGTGATATCGTTTTGAGATGAGTAGATATCATGACTTTCAATAACATGTGTTTTAATTCACCACGAGTTGTGTTAATTTATCATTATCTACTTTCAGCTTTTACCGTAAGATGGTTGGTAGACAAGTAAATTCACTACGCAACAGCGAGTTTTCATGATGAAATTTTATCTTGAAACCCAAAACGTCTAGCGCTTAGATTTCCTTAAAGGCAGCCGTCTGACAGACGTACAGTTTTTAGAAATGTACACAAGTAGCAAGACCATGGAGCAAGTTTGAAGAGTAACAGATAACATGGTGGTCAACCTCGTACTCTTAGAAATATTCATGGGAGCAGGTACGGAACAGTTTGCTTGAAGAAAGAAGGCAGTCAGCCAGGCGCAATCTTCTGCACATTTCAAAGGCATCTTTCTACTGGATGGCGGATGAGATTGGATTCCACCTTTACAAAATTCAAGTGAGACATGGCTACGTACCTTGAAATCACGATCGCAGGCTGCAGTTTGCCAGATGGTTCACAAATCAAAGAAGGCGACTGATTACTAGTGATGAAGCCAAGGTCCCCTCTGAATGGATCCACCAATAGTCAGAATTTGAGGGTTTATGCACCGAAGGATGACCCCACCGCTTGACTTTACTCAAGACATTCGAACAGATCAGAAAGCATCCTATCACTTTTGGACGGCAATTACTTCTGGCGGAAATCTAAAATTGGTCCTTACTTTTTTGATGGCACCATGACTGGTACTGGTAACGACCGCTGCTTGGAGATGATCAACACCTTTGTCTTGCCAGAATGTGAGAGGCTGGGCATACAAACTCGTGACCACTGGTGAATTCAAGACGGAGCACCTTCTTATTGCATGATCATCATCAGAGACTGCTTTCTTTGAAAGAAAGAGTGGCTGGCATTGGGAGTGATGTCAAATTTCCTCCACGCTCACCTGACTTCACACCAATGGACTTCTTTGTTTCAGACTATGTCTAGGGCAAAAGTTTATGATCCACCACTAGTATTCAATCTCCAAGATCTCAGACAAGACATCATTACTGCCTTTGACAAATTTCCAAAGAACATGATCATATCAGCAGTCCAAAGAATGAACAGGCGGGCCCTAAAATGCGTTGAACTTGGTGGTGCATGTTACGAGATCACGTATACCAATTTAGAATATTGAATGATGTATGCTACTTATAGAACGGAAGTCTTCCCGGACAACGGTTTTAGTTTTCGTTTTGGACCTGATGAATAACATATGACCTGAACAACTAGAATCAATAAATAATCATTACCATCCATTTGAATCCTCTTGTGTTCTTAAACATACGTACAAACAAAACGTAACATGGTGGCAGCAGAGGTAATTGAACCCAAATAACGCATTATTTTCATGGTAGGTCTATAACTAATACATCTAGAAGATCTAGATCTAGATAGATAGGCCTAGACCTAGATCTATCACTGTCATGAAAATGTAAGATCGTAGTCCGGTAATAGTCGTAATCACCCTAGATTTAGAACAATCTTCAGGCACTAATCGGGTGGAGAGCAGCTTTCTGACCCTAGAGTTATTACTTTAGAACAACGAATTGCGCGTATTACCGCTTTCGTTTAGGTCACCGTAAAGCCCAAGCCTCATATCCAGACCCACCCTGGGTGAGAGCTCTCCTGTAAACTTGGTTGGTGTGGTGGCAACGTAGAGGACAGAAGAAAGACATCATCATGGCATTGAAGTTAAACCCCCCACAAGCAATGGTCTTTAAGACAGAGGGAGGTCACTTAGCAGAACGATGGTTGGCATGGAAAGATACCATGACACTGTATCTAAATCTAGCCATGAAAACAAATACGGAGCAAGAGAAATGCCAAGCTGTTCTCTATGTCATCGGTGAAGAAGGGAGGAAAATTCATAAAACATGGACCTTCTCACAAGATGAAGTTGATCGGGTTGATATACTTCTACAAAAGTTTGAAGATTATTGCACCCCCAAAACCAATATTACTTTGGAGAGGTACAAATTTAACACCAGACTACAAAAGGAGGAAGAACAAATAGATGAGTATTTTACAGAGTTGAAAAAGATAAGTAAAAATTGCAAATTTGGAGATTTAGAAGAAGAATTAATTAGAGACAGAATCCTGGTCGGTGTAAGGTCACAAACACTAAAAGAAAGAATGCTGAGAGAAGCTGATCTGACTCTGGAAAAAGCACTAGACATTTGCAGGGCAGAGCAACAAAGCAAAACAGGTCTAGAGATCATCGACAACCGTGCAGCTTCGGTAGACCTACTAAGAAAAAAGAAAGTACAAAATAAATATAAAAAGCAAAACCATGGTGAAAATAAAAGAAAACCATGTTCAAAGTGTCTAGGTGAGCACCCACCAAGAAGTTGTCCAGCCTATGGAAAACAGTGTTTGAAGTGTAAAAAGAATAATCACTTTGCAAAAGCATGTAGATCAAAGAGATTACATGAAGTAGAACACGAAACAGACCAAACTGACAGTGAGCAAGAGTTTCTTGTAGGTACCGTGAAAAAGTCATCAACTTGCACAGATTGGCTTATACCTTTGAAAGTTAATCATTGGACAATAATGGCAAAAGTTGATACAGGTGCGCAAGCAAATGTCATTGCAATTGATAAAATAAGAGAAATTAACGCAGAAGAAAACATGCAACCATGTGGAGATAAGTTGACTTCATACTCAGGAGACCATATCCCAGTTGTGGGTCAATTGACTTTGAACTGTAAGTACAAAGAGCAAAGTTACCCGATCAAATTCATTGTCACATCAAAACCATCCTCAAAAACAGTTATTGGTTTAAACATGTGTGAAGAGATGAAAATTGTCAAAAGGCTAGACATGATAAGTCAAAACAAGAAAGTAGAATTACTTCTAGAAAAACACAAAGACACATTTGGAGAACTGGGAAAACTTAAAAAAGAGTACCACATGAGAGTTGATGAAAAAATCGAACCAGTAGTCGCAGCAGCCAGAAAGGTTCCATATGCCCAAAGAGAGAAAGTAAAAGAAGAGTTGGAAAGAATGGAAAAACTTGGAGTTATCAGTAAAGTAGATGAACCAAGTGAATGGGTCAATCCAATAATAATTGTAAACAAACCCAATGGTAAAATCAGAATATGCTTGGATCCTCAACAATTAAACTTGGCACTTAAAAGAGAGTACTACCAAATCCCAACAGTGGAGGAGATCTCAACAAAAATGATAGGTGCTAAGTATTTCTCAAAACTAGATGCATCAAGTGGGTTTTACCAGATACCACTGAGCAAAGAGTCTTCAAAGCTGTGCACATTTGCATCCCCATACGGACGTTGGAAATTTCTAAGGATGCCATTCGGGATATCATCGGCCCCAGAAGTCTTTCAAAAGACTATGGATAAACTTTTTGGAGATCTAGAAGGTGTTGGATGCTATGAAGATGATCTATGTGTTTGGAGTACAACAATAGAAGAACACATGGAGCGATTAGAAGCTGTCTTTAACAGAGCAAGAGACTGTGGATTGAGGTTCAATAAAAATAAATGTGAATTTCTAAGAACAGAAATGACATATCTAGGTCATGTGCTGACAGCAGAAGGTCTCAAAGTAGATGACAGAAAAGTGTCGGCAATAAAAAACATGCCTACACCAAAGACCAAACAGGAACTACAAAGATTTCTGGGTATGGTGACATATTTGATGAAATTCATTCCTGACTTGTCGACCAAAACAGCACCACTGAGGCAGCTTCTAGAGAAAGACTGTGTATGGCAATGGACTAGTCAACAAGACCAAGCAGTGCAAGTACTGAAAGATACGCTTTCTTCATGCCCTACACTTCGCATGTTTGATGTGAAAAAGCCTGTGACAATTGAGTGTGACAGTAGCAAAGATGGTCTAGGTGCCGTCCTACTTCAAGAAGAACAGCCTGTTGCATATGCTTCAAGAAGCCTCACAGCAGCGGAAGAGCGATACGCCCAAATAGAAAAGGAAACATTGGCGATTGTATTTGCACTAGAAAGGTTCCATCAATATGTCTATGGAAGAAAGGTGGAGGTCTTGACAGATCATAAACCAATAGTAGCAATTGTTAAAAAACCATTCAGCAAATGTCCACCCAGGATTCAAAGATTCCTATTAAGAATGCAAAATTATGACATAAATGTTACATTCAGAAAAGGAAAAGAACAAATACTGTCGGATACACTTTCTAGAGCCACTGAACAAAACCATGAAGAGAAGAAAACAGAAATACCCAACATGGAAGTTGAAGCCTTCGTCGACTCTGTTGTTAAGATGTTGTATGCGTCTCCAGAGAAACTGAAAGAAATAAAAGAAAAACAAGTAGCAGATGCCACTCTAACAAAGCTAAGGAGTCAAATATCAGAATGGCCAGAAAACATAAAGAAAGTACCAAAAGAAATCAGACAGTTCTGGACAAACAGAGAGGATATCACTGAGTGTGATGGAATCCTTCTAAAAGGAAATCAAATAATAATTCCTGATTCAATGAAAAGTGAAATGCTAGCAGTTGTGCATCAAGGTCATCTTGGAATTGAATTGTCCCAAAATCGAGCCAAAACAGCGATATATTGGCCTGGTATGCTCAAACAAATAGAAGAAACAGTGAGTAGCTGTGGAGTCTGTCAGAAGCATAGAAATGCACAACAGAGAGAAACATTGCAACCACATGAAATTCCGGACAAACCTTGGATTAAAGTAGCAACTGACTTGTTCCATTTTAATGGAAAAGACTTTTTACTTGTAAGTGATTATTACTCAAAATATTTTGAGATCAATCAACTCAAAACTACAACAAGTGAAACTGTCATTCAACATTTGAAAATCATATTTGCACGCCATGGCATTCCGATCTATCTCGTGTCAGACAATGGCCCGCAGTACTCTTCAAATTCATTTAGAGACTTCATGAAATCCTGGGATGTGCAGCACATAACAAGCAGCCCTGCATTTCCTCAATCAAATGGCTTCATTGAGAGAAATGTACAGACAGTCAAGCGACTGTTAAAGAAAGCATATGAAAGTAAAGAAGACCCAAACATTGCTATCATGAATTACAGGGCCACCCCAAAATCACAAACGCTTTCACCAGCAGAACTGCTGATGGGAAGACCCATAAGAACACTACTACCTTCAATAGCCAAAAAAGCAACTACACTAAAAGTGAAAAACAAAAGTGATGGCAAAGTCAAGAAATGGTACGATAGAAAGGCAAGAGATCTTAAAGCATTAAAAGAAGGAGAATTTGTGCGATACAGGTCAAACAACGTTTGGGAACCAGCACAGGTTATTTCCCAAGAAACATCCCGTTCGTACAATATCAAAACGGCCACAGGAAACATTCGCAGGAATCGACAACATCTGCTAAAAACCGGCGAAAAAGATCAAGAAATAAAAACAGAAAGACCAATCGAGCATGAACTATATCAACCACATGCTTTAACAACGTTGCCGGCACCAGAAACAACTGCAGTGCCCGTACCATGTCAACAACAACCCGACTCTATACATAACCAGAACCGGCCTCGACGTCAGCCAAGGATACCCAACAGGCTGAAAGACTATGTCTTAACAGGTTAATACAACCTGTAATAAAACCGAGCATGCCAAGAACCCTTTCGTTCGTTAGCAGATGGGCATAAACCAAGCAAAGCCCCAACGACATATCAAGACAAAAGCTCGTTACGTCTTGTCGCTTTATTATTTTTTTTTTTTTGGTCCTTATGATCTCTTCAGTGTGCTGATGATTCGATAGAATCTGACAAGATAATTCGTCTTCAGTTAGGATGTGTATTTGTTTATCCAAAAAAAAAAAAAAAAAAAAAAAAACAACAACAAAAAAACAACCCCCCAAAAAACAAACAAACAAACCAACAACCCAAAACAACAACAAAAACAAAACAAAAACAAAAACAAAAAGAAAACAAAAAATTAAAGAACAAATGCATGAAATAATACACATTATAGAGGCGCTAGTCAAGACAAAAGTTGGATTTTGGTTAACACGCAGAAATCAATCAAGTCAAGAAAGTACCAAGAAGTATAGGTGAAGACTTCCAAGATGAAAACCTCACAGACAGCTTCTCAAAAAATGTATCATAAAGAACTTCAGGAAAAGTGTGATTGAGACTAGAGGAATTACTTAGAGGATTGACACAGCAAGACAGGGAAATAAAGAACAGAAAATGTGAAAGTGAACGAACTGTATCACAAGATACTTGCAGGAGCAAGACGGCTGAGCAGCCAGTGCAGTTAGCAGCGCCGTAAGACCCCCCTCCCCCCCCCCACACACACACAACCCCCGCGCGGCAGGGCGGGGTGGGGGTGGGGAAGAGAGGTCTAAGGGGCCCCCAAGGCTTTATTTACCTTTTTGACATAATTTTCACTTTTATTTCATATACTTTTACTCATATTCTCTTGGATACTGGAATATTGCAGTTGTATATTACGTCACAATCTATTATTCAGAATAAACCTGAAAAAGGTAGATCTTACTGGTACCATTTAAACCTTTAGACATCCTTTCTAGATGCTTTTGAGACGTTATGGACAGACTGGTTATTTTCAAAAGGAGGACTTTTGTATAGCTTGTGTTGAACCTTTATTTGCAGCTGAGGATCGCGGCTGCAAGTTGTAGACCCTCTCTGTGATTTAAACAATAGCGTGATTGTGACATTCTTTTTCTGCATCGCTTTGATGATCGTAGCACAGAAATAATCAGAGAATATTCTCTTTTTGTGGCTTGTAGTACATGTACGTCGGCATTGTCGGTTGGTCTTGAAAAAAACCCCAGCGTCTT
>JAOXNP010091104.1:0-10479 GCA_028571245.1 Chromodoris orientalis
TACACTTAAGACAATAATATTTTTTTTTTAAATCCCCACAGTATTAGATGTAGACAAAGTATTATGAAAAACAGACAAATGAGGTTTCACTGCATAAATAAAATTGTAACCATTATTCTAAAAGTGTCCGCATGACGGTAAGTTTTGGATTTGTTTTCTTTAATTTTGTGTGTGTGTGTGTGTGTGTGTGTGTGTGTGTGTGTGTTGAAAAAGTATTTTTGATGCTTTATGCTGGGAACGCAACGAGAGCAGTTACTATTTGCTATATTCTGAAACTGTACGAAACTGCAAGATGGCAGAAGACCTGATTAGATATGAAACTGTGATATTCATTATCGGCGCTTCAATGCTCGACCGTTGTTAAAAGGGACTGATGAATAATAATACATGTACACACATGATGACTTTAGGTTACACACAATTCCTCAGTACACAAGTTGATTCCATTCTGGCAGTGTGTTGATAAATTGATGATAATTACATTTTTACTGCAGCGATGACTATAAGTTAATAGATAAGCATAAGCAGTCTTTGTGTTCCCAACCTGAATCATTCCAGCGTGTGAGATGCAGAGATATCACATACCGGTATGGTTATGTGAATGCTTTTTACTATTTTTAACTCATACTCATATTTTCTCTACGGAAAAGGCCAAGTGTGATGCGGTTTCCGTACTTCCATCGATCTATTTATTCATCCATTATTTGATTTATTTGTTTGGTGTTTTAGGGTTCATTTCGACTCTTATAGGTCAAAGCAGCGCCTATGGGAAAAAGTAAGACGATAGACTAAAACGACTTCAAAGAGTGAACAGAATTAGCAGAAATAGGTTTTCAGAAAACGAAAAGAAGTTGCCAGAGAGGAAAAGAAGCATTTGAAATAAGTACAATATATATTATTATACCATACATAATAAAAGGTAACTAAATGGAGAGATGATTTACAGAAAAAAAAAATCATCTCTCAAAAAAGTATAAAACCACTCCAATTAACAATGGCCATCAATCCCCAAACTTTACACTGTGATAACCACCCAGCATTCTCTACCGCCCTTCATACACAAAAGCAGGCCTGCTCAGTCCTTTTCGATAGCAAGTGACCCAGATAGTATTTTTAAGGCATACAGTTGGACACGGATGGGGGATGGCCACAATAATATGCCTCCTGCCCTCCCCTAGCAAAATCCAACCCACAAAAGAGAGCCTGACAATGACCCACAGAAGGCATGACAAATGAGAGAAGCTGCTCTCACTCCACCCTTAGTCACCTTTGACAACATGCACGGGGAGATCTAAGATTGGGCCTATTCTCCACCCCTCACTCTCATTTGAGGACCCAGGACCCATATTGGGAGCAAGTAATTCAAAACATCACGTGTACAACTAAAGATGAATGATTCCTTATGAATGTGAAAAATAGTACAATAACAACAGTTCTGCAACGTCTCATGGGTGAGAACAGTTGATACGATATAATTCTATCTTATGATTGAAAGCACATTGTGGCGAAAAGAGGCAGATACCCCTACATCTTTGGCAAATACATGAAATAACTGGCAATCATTCAAATGAACAAGTTATTTAAATTTTTGCTTTCAAGTTAAAGAATCTCATGCGCATTAGAATATTCAAAGTTATACATGTATCATCATCCTACTTATCATCTTCCTTAATTTTACGTTACTTAACTCTTTCCGGACGTATGCCGATATATTGGCGTTTGTTCTCACCCCTATCAAAACGTATACCAAAATATCGACGCTAACTTGACTCTTGTTTCGTTTTCATTGAAACATTGCTTTTCCAGACTCATTTTAGTCATCCCTGCTTCTTTCCCTTTCATTTGATGTACAATATGTCTATCTGGACCCACAATTCTTTATACTACTCTAGGCATTGGTAACTGACGTCACCCAAATTTCTCATTCCACTCACGGCATGAATTGCGTCTGCACCAAAATAAATTCCGTCCGGAAAGAATTAAAGTTAAATCAAAATTACCATGGTGGACTACTTAAATTTAAAATATGTTCATTACAGTGAGGGGGTGATGAAATATATTATATAGTGGCGTCCATAAGTATCTTGACACATTGTTTCTCCTGATAAATTTACCAACACTGTTGAATACCAAAAGACCATTATAATTATATCATCGGAAAGCCAATTAAATTTCCTGTTGAATGAGAGTGCGAGACCAAAATTGCTTACCTCAATCAAAGATTGACTGAGACAGTTGACAGCAATACAGACCAACCAAAATCAGCTTTCAAATCAAGACTTTGCAAAAATTAGGATGTTGCAATTGAAGTGTGATCTGATTTTTGAGAGCCATTTTAGACAGACCGTATCTTGGGCTGCAATTGGTGTAGATATTTCATTCATGAATATAATATCATACGATGCAAAATTGATTTTTTCTTTAAAAAGATATATTACATGACTGAACTGGAGTGTTCATAATTAAATGAATAGAAACACTTTGTCAAGTTACTTAAAAGGACGCCACTGTATGTATAGTATATATATAAAAATTTTTTGAAGGAGAGTAATGTTGAATTTGAATTATTTTAAACCCTCTTTACAATAAGTGCATCTGCTGAACTTCAGGCTAGGCCAAAAGCCCACAATGCTGGCTTTGTCTATGTATGAGTAATGAGAAATGTTAAAATAAAAAGAAAAAAAGGCAACTTCGTATCCGACTTAACTTGACAAAATTGCTACCGGTAACTTTATTGCAGCTCTCATCAATCATAATATTATTATATTCTTCATTATTTTTCATTACATTTCAACTTAAACTAATAATTTGCTGGTAATCCCAACACTCTTTGGAAAAAAACAACAACAAAACAACGCCACTACTGGTATGCCTAACTCTTGTTATTGGGTATTGATTGGCGTTTACAATGTACAATAGGTTGTGGGCTATTATATTTGGGGGTTTTTTGTTTTGCTTTTTTTTAAATTTTTTTTCGCCTTTTTGTTTTTATTTTTTTATTTTTTTTTATTTATTTATTTTTTTTTGGGGGGGGGCTTTATTTGTTGCCTGCCTTTAATGCCTTGATGGCTAATTACACGGTTCAGTACTTTGAGTGTGAGTGTGCAATTTAGCGCATAATGGCATACATTGATAGATTCTTATAACCATATCATGTAGAATAACATTAACATCCACATATCCACCCTCAGCAGGCACATCTCTCTCTCTATATATATATTGTATGTGCAAATCCTGTATTAAAATATTAAGTAGGCCTACCAGTAGTGTGCAATAATCCAGCAACAAATGTAATGCTGTGTAAAAAATTTCTAACTAAACTAAGCACATTTTGAAACAATGAAACAAAAGTTAAATTATTCAGCTGCGAAAATTATGAGTCAAAAAAAAAAAAAAAGTCCATCTTCATCATCTCCTGTGAATATAAAATAAAGGGGCTCATTGAAGTGAGAGAGCAGCTTTATGCAAAACAGCCATGACCTGTGTGTACTGGTATTAATAATTCAGCCCTTGCCGGTCACTGATGATAAAAATTTAGGCAAGCACTTTCATAATGCGTTGATAGTACCGCCGACAAGTATTCTCTCCAAATACATATACCTGTAGGGGGAAAAAAAAAAAAGAGTAGTGTTTTAGTTTATAAGTTTGTTTGGGGTTTTAGGGCTCTTTCCAACCTATAAGGCCATCTCAGCGCCGAAAGGAAAAAGTAAGACAATAGACTATAGACGAGTTAAAAGAGAGAACAGAAGTAAGCAGAAATAGGTTTTATAGAAGGAGAAAAGAAGTTGCTTAAGAGGAAAAGAATCATTTAAATAAACAATCAGCACAATACATATTATAATGATAATAATAATAATAGAAGGAGATAATTTAGAGGAAAAAAAAATCTCTCAAAAAAGAAAAAAAACAACAAGTCTCATAAACAATGCCATCAAACCCACCCTTAACCGTACACTGCGATAACCATCCAGAATTTTCTACTCTACTGCCCTTGTTTACAAAAGTACAAAGCATGCTTGGCCCAGTCCTTCTGGATAGCAAGTGACCAGATAGTATTTTTAAGTCACACAGTGGATATAATAAAAGGGGGATAGCCATTATAACTTCCTAAAGGAAACTCTCTGGTCTCTACTGATCCGCATGGGAGGCTAAATTCTACATTCTACGATAATGACATTTGACATTGAATTTGCTGCAGTAATTATGCAAATGAGGTTGTTGGCCTTAACGCGAGTTCTTTTGCTTCCTGTTTACTGTTTACGTGGTTAATTAAATTTAAGAGTTAGCTTTGTGTGTCAGTGCGGCTGTGGGGTCGAGGTGTTCACTTGTAACTGTAAGTTGCAAGGTTCTGGTTTGAATCTTGGCTGCACTGTTGCACTGTTTAGTCCTTGAGAAAGGCTGTTAATTTATATTTATGTAATGACATCATCTTATAACCCGGTCACAAGCTTAGCGGCTGTTAAAATTTAAGTATACACCACCTTTGGGAGTTTGAAGAGCTGCCACCCCCTTTTGGACAATAATATAAATATAAGGCCGGGGTTGAAGTGTTAACTCCATATTTACATAATTTTTAATCCTTTTTTTTAAAAAGAAAATATATCATTATATACATCCAGGTCTTCCATGACATCACTTGTCAACATTGAGGACACCACCCCTCCTGATGATGTAATATGTGAACGTTCCCTAAGGAAACCAACAAAAGCATATATTAAGAAGGAATTTGAATAGTGAAAACCCCTATCTAATACTAATACGAAAAGTGAGGAAACTAATATTAACATATTTCGGACACATAAAAAGGCATGAAAAGAGAAAAAAAACTTTTCTTCTAGGGCATGGTTGAGGGTAGATGAGGATGAAGTCCACCAGGCAGGAATTTGGTCTCAGGACATTACTACAGAGTGGATGGAGGGCACAATTTTGGAAATTGGCAAGATCGCACTGGACAGGACTTTGTTTCGGCTGGCAGTGAGGAAGGCTACGTCCAAAGGGGACATGCCATGCACACAGAGAGACAGAGAGAGACAGACAGACAGAGACACAGAGACAGACAGAGAGAGCAGCACCAGACTTCTGATGTAAAATATACATTATTTATGTAATTTCAATGACTTACGACGACGAGCTCTCCCCGTTCATTGAGTGCCCTCTCCACTCCTTGCACTTTGGCAAATCCTTGATTAACAGGAGTCATCTGCAGAGTAAGCTTTCCATCCTTGTAGCTACAAAACACCTGTGTTCCAATACATTGTAAATGTGTAACACATAGCTTATTTATATTGGTAAAAAACAATCATATAATATATTTCAGTTTCAGTCTTACATTACAAATACAATAAAACAATACTAATTTCCGCAATAACTTCAAAGGAAAAAAATTACAACAACAACAGCAAAATGAACTCTATGAAATGAAATACAGAATCTTAATAATTATTTAAGATGTCTGCTGATGTCGAGATATGATTAATTGCATACTGTATCATATATAACATGTTTATGGACTCCCTTTAAAGCTTTACTTTTCATGGACAAATAGAACCTGTGTAACCTGTGTAAGCCTTACATTACAACAGACTTACAGAGTTAACATTTCAAATGAAATCTGCACCAAAATGTGACAGATACAACACGTCACATATTCGGCTTTACGATACAACACACGGATGAAAACAAAGATTAGGTAACAAGACAGCATGGTCACTATTGTCACAATTAAACAACATAGTGTAGGCCAATAAAAATTGGCAGAACTTTGAATTTTAAAAAAATAAACCTTATGATTTGTCCTTCAATTGTGTAAAAATTAGCCTTTTATACCTAGCATAATTCAATCTTAATGCAAAATAAGCACACATGTACATGTATGACTTTTAATTTATCAAGTCATAATGATAATTGACCACGATACAGACTTTTGAACACCCCAACCCTAAAAAATGCAAAAGAAACCCTAAACAATCTTTCTGAAGGATTCAAGATTATTCACCTCAATATTCTCATTCTACTGTAACAATTCACTGTGTTCGATATGTGTTCGTCATCATTGTCTGATGCATCAGTGCTTGACACAGTGACGGTCCACGCCGCATCTGTTTTAGACCCATTTCTGTTAATCCCCATGATCTCTGCTGTCTCAGTGACGATGGTTTCTTTCGCCTTCTCCGTTAGCTCCTTGTTGGTGAAAGGGAATTTCTTGAAGCGTGGATCCAGAAGTGTTGCAGAGATTATCCAGTCACTGTTCCACATTTGTTCAAATCTCTTGGAAAGCCCAGACTTGAGAGAAGTTGCCAGTGGTTCTTTGGCATCCAAAATGACAAAAAAAACCAAAGAAGCCGCGCAATTTTTTCGTTATTTATTGTTTCGCACGATATTTTGATAGCAAATATATCAAAAAGTTTTTCCAAAGCATACAACATTTTTAATTTCAATCAATATACACATAGCATAGATAGCACTTAATTTTTTTCAGAACCACAAAATGATAAATTTTACTTTTACAGCCATTTTAAAATGCGAAATCCTGCTTTTTCGCACAATTTGATAAAACGCACAAGAAATGATATGAAAAATTACATTTTTATCAATAAAATGACTAATAATAGAGATAGAAGCATCAAACTTTCCATATTTATTGAATTTTGGCTGAGGAATCCAATTTTTGCACTCTTAATGTCCTAGAGACAATAATTCTATGCATTCTTACAAAAAAAAGTTCAAGTACACATGTAATATATGAATAAAATATAAAAAAATTAAGTTTATTTAGAGAAAAAATTATATGATAGACAGCTAAAACTATAAAAGTTTGTATTTGTTCCCAGAAATTAATTTTTGTAAATAATTTTGTAGCTAATTAAGAATACATTCATTTAATTTACAGGTTTTGTTTTTATTTTTATTTTATTCTGAATAATTGGAATCAACTGATATTTCAGATTCTTCAGTACCAGTATTATCACTATTTTCATCAGACTCATCACTATCACTTTCCTCTTCACCTTCACTTTCACTGTCATAGTCCACTCCCAAATGGTTGCATAAGCTGTTGAGAAGAATCTGTCTATTTCCAGTCAATCTCAGATCTTTAGCACCCATATGGTATTTCCTAAATCGCATCTGAATTTTCAGATTTTGAAGTGCTTTAGGCTGATTCATCAGTTTGCGCAGGTCATCTTTTGTAGTACACAATCCACCTTGAGCCACTATTTCATTTAGAAGTTCCAATTCTTTTTCTTTGTCTGCAATCTCCTTCTCCTTTCTTTTTCTTTCATTGTCATCAATTTTCATCTTTTTTTGCTCCCTTATGGTTTTTACAGCTTCACTGTGTTTTCTCTTCAAAGATTTACCGAATTTTCTTGCGGATCCCATAGCCTTTTTCTTTTTTGAAGGTGTCATTTTGTCAAGAAATGAGGACAGGTTGTTGTGCTTGCACATACTGAGAGAGCTTCGCATAAATGTTTCAGCTGTTCGACGCCTTGTCATGTCATAGTCAAGGTCGCCAAACATCCGCTCTCCAGTTAAATTTGTTAGGGGGCATTTGTCTAAGAAATCCTGCAAATCATCAGGCAGATTATCTCCATAAACACCTCCCGGAAGAAAATCAAACAGTTGTCTGTTCAGGACTACCAGGCATCTCTGGGCAATCAACTTGAATGCGCTTGTTGTGACATCTACATAGCAGGCATCAGACTGGAGGAAGTTTCTTGGAATGTCAAAGGAGACCTGAAATGCATCTCCAAATATGGGAATTTCATCATTCAGCTGATCAATTTCAAAATCATCTGAGCTCCATCGTTCCAATGCAGCTTTCATTTTTTGGACATGCTTGGCGAATTGTCCATAAGGAGTTTTGCTGTTCATTAATTTCCAGTAGGGGGTGGTCATATGTACAGCAAGAAGAGCAACTGCAGCAACAATTGACATAATATGCTTATCTTCCAGATCAAAGATCACACTGAGTAATTTGCGATTAGAATTTGTCACTCTGTGGGTCAGAAAATGAATGACATCTTTGTGGTGATAAAGAAGGGCAACAGGGTTCTCGAATGTATTGTTAAATCTATTTGACCTGTGCGATGTTATCTTTGATTTTGTTCCAACAGAATCGCAATGGGCCAACCACTCCTCTCGGCACCCATTTTTCTCATCTCCTCTTGGACCTAGTATATCGGCGCATGTCCGAATCAAACGACTTGCACAGGTTTCATTACTTTTAAAATTTGAAAATATCGCTTGGTTGTCCCTTCCGAGTTTCCGTTTCAAGAGTTCAGTGAGACCATTCTCTTTCTCTTTGATAGCTTTGTCAGTTTCCTCAGCAAGTCCGATGAGAAAATGGGCATTACAATACAGAAAGTGTATAACAGCATCCTCCCCTACCACTGACTTTTTGTATTCTTGCATTTTGCGATTGAATGCTTTCATATTCGCTGCTCTATCACTCATTAGCGACTGTATTTTAGATACTATCTCCTTAAAGATGTCAGATTTACCACTCTCTTCATCATTGGCTTGACAATAGACATCTGCCAATTCATCAAAGAGGTCAATGCTTTTGTCCAAGAGAGTGCTGGCTTTGTCATCTGCTATTTCAGAATACCCAATTGAAAGGGTAGAACCACTATCAAGCACTATGTGATGTTCCATGAAGTGCTTCTTTTGGCGACTTGTACCATCTGTGGCATATGTAAAGTGCTTGCTCTCCATGATTTTCGTCACTATCTGTTGTTTTGCAATATGGTTTGCTTCGTTCATGAAATTGAGACACGTCTTCGGACAAGGCAGATCTTGTAACGTGATGTTCTTCTTAAACAGATATTTTGAAACAAGCATTACTGCTTTTGATGCCTGGGTTCCAGCAACATTGGCCTCCCCTTGTAGAGCCATGTAGAGTTGTCGAATGTTATTTGAATACATAGTTGTTTTGTTTTCTTTTTCTTTTAAATAAATGGTCTCTTCTTCTGTTGCGTCATTCAGAGCATACAACATATTTTGGTTTTCTTCAGCCATTGCTGTTTTCTCTTTCTTGTATTTATTTTTCATGTCCTGCTCCAATTTAACTTTCTTTGACTGTTCGTCCTTCTTGATTTTCAGTTTTAAATTTACTGATGTAAGATTCTTCACTTGTCTTTCCAAATCTTCAATAGTCTTTTTCATTTCCATGTTACGCTTATAAAAGAGCTTTGAATTTTTCATCTCCTCCACAGTTCTTTCCAAATTCTTAACTTTTTTCTTTACGTCAGTCAGCACTACTACTTTTTGTTTCATTTCCTCTAAATCTGAAATCATCCTTGCCTTTTCAATTTGAAGTTCATCAATAATTTTTGTTTTGATTTCAATTTGTTCATTTAAATTCCTCAGGCATTCATTTTCTAATCTAAGCTTTTTGATTAGGGACTCATTTTCTTTGATAGCATTATCTTTATCAAGGCATGCTTTACAGTGAATAGATTTAAGAGGAGTGCTATTCTCTTCAATTACAATGAATTGTGATTTTAAAAAGTCACTCAAGTTATTGCCAGACTGATTTTTTGTCAATTGAATTTGTTTCTTAAGAACATTTGAACATTTTGTTTTAACTTGTGAATCACTTAAATATGTACATGGTAAATACAATTTACGCAACCACTGAACCATAAATGTTTTTGGCTTACGAAGCCGTGTCATCAAATGTGAAAGTTCTATCACAACTTCATTTGTAATTTTGTCTCTGGGGGCCCTGTCAAAGTTCTCACCAAGAAGAATGTGATCCAATGTTATGCCTAGTGAAGTTAAGACTGGTGACAAAGCATTAAAATCATAAGACATGCGTAGGAATTCTTGAATGTCCTCACCAGCCATTGTTGAGCACTTGTCCAAGATGAACTGGATCCTCTTAGAAATGCGGCTCTCGGACAATGTCGATGTTCCAGTTCCAGGCACTAGTTTCTGCAGCCAGATGTTGAGCTGAAAGTAAGGAGAATGAGGAAAATAAATAAATTAGTAATAAGTTAATAAATAGGGGAAACTGAAGGCATCATCAAATCAATTGTCTTAGAGACTAAATGTCCACAGGCGCACATTTTTTTTAATGAGCTGTTAAGCGCTTCGACAATTAGGCTATGCCCAGTATTACGGAGTCCGATTTCTTTGAAGAAGAAGAGATCACCTTTGAGGTTCCGCTTCTCTCTTTTGTAATGGGGTGTACCTACAATGTAATAAGAACTCTGTGTGATGGTGGTCACAATGGCACTGAGGTTGTGGACTCGTCTCGTAACTGAAAGGTTGTGGGTTCACCCTTGAGTAAGGTTTACACTAATTACTTACATATGCGGTGCTGCATGCGGCTGATGCTCGGTCTTTGATTAAACACCTCTTCTCAAACCAAAATAGTAGAATTAAAAAAAAAAAAATGTTTAAACTGTTTCTCTCACTCTCACTTCATGTTAAATTGGTAATCTTTTGTCTAATGTGAATTTTATTATATACTCTGAA
>JAOXNP010092215.1:0-10479 GCA_028571245.1 Chromodoris orientalis
GACATAACAGTGACACAAGTGTCAGAATTCTGTTCTATGGTTCGGACTCCAAAAGAGCCTTTAAAAATTGTCACCCACATTGGCCGATCATTTACAACCTTCGCGCGCTTGAGACTGGATTTCATGGCACTTAAGGGAATATGCGGGCTCTAAAACGTTCTCTTTTTCTTTTTAATTAGTGTGTTGAATCATGAGCCTGTACGTCTGTGGTTACTTGGTTGTCGTAGAAAAAAAAAATGGCTGCCATATGGAATTTTCGTTTGTTTGGGTTTTTTTTGTCTGTTTACAGGTCTGTTTGTTTGTTTTTTGTTTGTTTTTGTTTTTTGTTTTGTTGTTTGATTGTTTTGGGGTATGGTTGTTGTTTTTTTAAGATGGCTATTTGAAAAACACCAGGTGGCCAGATCGCTTCAAACTTTACAAACAAATAGTTCTAGTCAATGACTATGAATTCATTGAAAGAAATTTCGAACTTTTTCTTTATTCATGGCGTAATGATTTTTTTTTTCACGTATAAAACACAAATAATATGCAAATTAAGAAATATTTTTTTTTGTTAATTTACACATTGGCGAAAAAAAGGCTATGTAAGTTTCATTGTTGTGTACATGGTCACGTACATGCAAAATTTCATTTAAAAACATTTACAAACAGATGGATTACCCCTAAAATTCTAATGTGTTAAACTTGAAATATTGAGAAAAATGCAACCGAAATTTCATCACAAACAAAAGGGAAAAACAACAACAGAATTTGAAGGAGATCCCTCCTATTCAACTGCCTCCTTACGGGCCTTGTCATGAGCTTCTACTCTCTTCTTACACCTTTGTGTGGCAGTGTGGTTGTGGGATCAATGCCTTTGACTTGTAGCCGCGAGGTTGTGACTTCGAATCCGGGACGCACCGTTGCGCCTTTTACTAACTTTTAGTCATTGGGAAAGGCTATCTACACACATGTCCTCACCCCACTGTAGTATTTAAGCCCTGAATGGTTAGCTAGTAACCTTACTTAGGACATATTATAACGTTCACAGAAAAGAGAAACACATCAGACCATGTTTACAAAGGAACAGGAAGTGATCTTTTATTTTGATCTAAGGGCAACAACTCTTATATTAAGGATATGAATACTTTCACTTTCACTTTAGGAGTACTTTCACTTTCACTTTGGATACTACACCTTACACCACCGGTTAAACAGTAGCAAAATGGCGCTCATTGTTATCGCTGAGAACCGATCGAACCGTGCGTCTTTAAGAAGACAAAGAATTTTCCGAGATCGGAAAATTCCGATGGACTGCCTGGGAGACGAGGAATTGTACAGCAAGTACCGTTTCGACAGGCAGTCCATTTATTTCATCACGGACACCGTGAAAAATAATATTGAACACGGCTCTGCAAAGGGTGGTTCGTTGCCGGCCGTGCTGCAAGTGTTGGTAACCCTGAGGTTTTTGGCCACAGGATCGTTCCAAGATTTAATGGGAGAAACCATTGGAGTGACGCAACCAACCGGTGAGTATACAGCATTATAAAGCTCAGCTTAAAAAAAAAAATGTTCTTTTCACTAGATCTATAATAAATCCAGTCAGACTCAGAGAATCAGTATGTCTGGGGGGGAAAAAAGTTAGATACATTGTATCAGTAGTAGGCCAAGAGCTAGAATCTAGATCTAGATTTAGATCAAAAATTTTTGAGTCAAAGATCAAAACCCCCATGATTGATAAAAATCAAGAATTTGCTGATATGTCCCTATTTTCCTTGATATATCTGAGTATAACAGGTATTAGCAGGGATTTTGTATTGGTCCCCTCATCCCTGCTATATCAGGTTTTGACTAATAGAGGTCTCTCTGACATTAGATTATTTTAGTGAGCAACCCTAGATTCTATCTAGATTCTAGATTTAGATCTAGCTAGACATGTAAAACATAATATGTATTTGGAGGAATTCCATATCACCCCGCCACTCAAGGAAAAGTACTAGCAGAGGTTGGGGGAAGCATAATTGTAAGGAGAGTTATTTGGTTTGCTGTGACCTGATAAATCGGTGGCTAGTTTTTATTTGCCTTCTCTCGACCAGGCTGGATCAAATAGTCACATTTGTAGATTGAGTTGCTTTGTATGAAGCGCTTACAACTTTATTACAAGTCTGCAGGTGGTCATATTTGTGATTGCTACCAGCTTCCAAGTTTGATTTTTTTTGTCTAGTTTAGGATGGAGCTGAGTATAAAGACCACCTTTTAATGTGGTCAGGCGGACTCAGCTGTAAACTGACAGACGCAACCATAAAGGACCCTTTAAAAACGATGTCAACAGGCCTACATATTATGAATATTATTTTTTTTTAAAACAGTTAAAGCCCCACTCTGCACCAGAATGGTAAGTTCAGTCCCATCAATTATCGCTAAATAAAGATAACCAGTGTAGGGTACAACATGTAATTATGGATAACATCGACAACTTCAGGAAAAACTGTCATAATTATAAGTTCAAATTTGGGAAAAATCGATTTCATTGACCATGCTGGATTGGATGCAACGATCAGATTCTAGAGCAATATATATTATGCATGACGTAGTTTTTCTGTTTCCCCACTTAAAAATATTTGGTTAAAAATCACATTATGATGGTTTTACCACCTGATTCCTACGACTGTTTTACCACCTGATTCCGTTGACATGTAGAACAGTATCGAAGATTAGAGACATTGCTCACTCTTGACTCTCCAGACTATGTGAACTTAAGAACCAAAGGGAGACAGATGAAATATATATATTATATGTGAACCAACAACGAATAGTGGAAGAAGATGCAGAGGGAAGATCCTTACCGGTATAGTAAGGCCTGGGTGTCAGAGAGGAGAACCTGGTCAGTGCTTCTGATACAACAAGAGATTGGTGAGCCTAACAATAAACACATGCACTCACAGTTAAGACTGTATAGAGATACCGGATATATTATGAATGACAAATACAGTGGACGATTACAATTACAATGTTTATATTGTACTTGACTAGTGTGAATTAGCAACACCATTAGTTGAGTCAGTCTGTGGTACAGAGGTACAGCCATGGAAGAAAGAAACATCATGGAATTGTTGAGTCTGATCACATAGGAGTCATAATCTATGTCAGTAGTGGCTTATGTAGCCTTGTATGATTCATGATGAATACTCTGAGGCCGCAGAGTGCCCTTTCTCAAAGAATGAAAATGGAATGGATAATACATGTATTTCACTCACAGGTAAATTCATTATGGTAGTTTCAGGGCACATGTATCCAAAGTGTTCACAACCGTACTTAAAAAGCACATTTTTCCATATATATATATCTAATATCACCTGAATTCTTCTTTTTCTCTGAACAGTAAGCCGCACAATTCGCAGAGTTGTTGCAGCTCTTGTGGCCCAAGCAAGACATTGGATCAAGAGACCTGACGATCAAAATGTGACGCGTGCTAAGAGCACATTTCGGGCTATGGCACGAATGCCTGGTGTGTTCGGTGCGATTGATTGTACCCATATTCGAATTCAAGCCCCCCATGAAAATGAGCATGAGTACATCAATCGCAAAAATTATCATTCCATCAACTGTCAAGTAAGTGGTTATTGATGTTGCTATTGATTCTTTCTAAAGCCAAAATCCCCAAATTGTAAGATTATTGAAATTTGATACAGATTGATAATCACTGAATACAACCATACCAGATCTGCTGAAAAACAACTTAATTCAATGTATTCAATCGTGTAATAAAATTGTTTTCCCAAATGTGTGCGTTCCATGCGCCTTTACCATGTGAGTAATCAGTGATTGGTTTAGAATTGTCCTTCGTGTAGTTTGGGATAAAGGTTGGAAGTTGAATGTAAACAATGGACTTTTAGTATGCGTAATTACACAACACTTATTGACTTTATGGCATACAACTCACTGTTTGTTACTGCAGAAATTGTCCATCAACTACCTGATTTGTATTTTGTATTGATTTGATGTGCATGTCATTTCTTTCAGGTTGTCTGTGATGCTGACCTTCTGGTCATGGACTGTGTGGCGAAATATCCCGGAAGTGTTCAGATTCACGCATAATGCGTGAATCATTGTTTTTCGAGTACATGGAGAGAAATGCCCCAGGGATGATACTAGGTGACAGTGCCTACCCACTCAGGACTTGGCTGATGACACCATATATAACCCCTGTAGACAGGTAAGTGCTGTACCGACCTATCCTTTAAGTGAATGTGGGGGCAATGTCCTATCAAAGAAAATGTATCCACCACATCACACGCAGAACCACGGTGGCAACACAAAAAAAACACAATTCCCCATGTTTTTAAACAATCAGTTCTCGAAAAACATTTTTTATAGGATGTATTTGGTCAATTGCCAAAAGGTGCTGCTGAGAAGCAGACATGTACCCTAAAAATTATACATTGTGACAGAAGGGTAATTTATGTTTTGCAGAACAGAATGACCTCTTACCAAGAGGAGAACAAAAATACATAGATTCCCATCATAACAGAGCTTGTAAGCAATAAAGGGAAAACAAATGAATACATTAGAAAGAAATAAAGAATGCATACAATGTGTTCTTTCATTATCCTGCTTAAAACTAAAAGAAAACGTTATTGTAACGCGCATGAAATTTGACACAAAAGTTGAAGATGGCATCGAATTTCTTCATGGTAGTCCTACAGCTAAAATTGTGTTTTTCCATGTGAAAAGGTCTAGAGCATCTGATCAAATCATGTAACACTATCTAGGTGCGCGTATACTGGAAATGACCAAATGATTTTGTACAGAAATATTTGACACGAAATTTCATGAGGGTTACAGCGTGAGTTTAAAGGCTTTATTTTGCTTCAAGAAAATTATTTACGGTCAATATTGCCATTATATTATGTCGACAAACATTTCCTCAGGCGTTTCCCCATACCTACCCTAGGACTGTCCACTTCAGGGATGACAAATTACCACGTCATTTTACATTCTTTTTTTAATAACTCTGTATTGACAAGGTTCATTCATATGAAACTTCTGGAACTTTTTTCTTCATTCCTTTCTCTATAAAATCAGTCTATGGTAACAAGACATACGCTACGTGATTTATGTGTGTGTTTAACAATTAATGGCACCTTTTGGCAATGGACCATTTGTGTTTTAAAAGTAGATTGATTGTTTATTGTATGCCATTACAAAAAGAATACAAAAAATCAACCTGATTTAAATCAACCTAACTCTGTTCTTAATCAAGTTTAACTTTCAGAACTCTGAAATTTTGATGTCAGTTTGACTCTTGTGATAATAATAGGGCTAGAGAAACCTAGGATCACTTTTGACATCAGGCTCTCACTCTCTCTCACTGAAACACCATGTAAATACAGGTAATTAGTGCAAGTTCCTATACTTTGAATTGCAAAGAATTTCAATGTTTTCTACCTATTGGAATGAAACATCAGTGAAGATTCTAATATCCTCGTTTATTTTTTCAATTATGTTTCTACCCTCCCCTTTTAGTTTTAGAATTAGTGTATTGAAAACAGCGTTTTTAAACCTACTATAATATTGCCTTCTCTAACACCAGAGTCTGTAGCAACATTTGCTTCCATTGTGCAAGCTCAAAGTCCAAGATATCATCATTTGTATTATGTCGTTTTCTTTTCATCTGTGTATCAGACAGCAGGAGAATTATAATCTGGCTCATGCACAGACACGGCAAGTCATTGAAAGGTGCTTTGGTGTCTGCAAGCGACGGTGGAGATGCCTACATGATGAACTACGAGTGCACCCTGCATATGCTTGCCGAATCATCATGGCATGCTTCATGTTACATAATGTAGCCATTCGGAGGAGAATTCCTGTCCCGGACAGCGAGGAGGATGCTCCTCTGGAAGATGATTTGCCTCCTTTGTATGCCCCAGTAGTTGGAGGGGACAGTGAAAGAGCCCTAACAGCTGATGGACGAAACACAAGGGAGCGTATCGTGAGGAACTTCTTTTAGTGACACCCTCTTCTAAGTTCTACTTCCCTCTTTACAGACAGCCGTCTTTTTATTACCATTACAGTTACAGTTTGTTACTGCTGGACCAAGTACAGTCACTTGGGGTCCACTGTATATAATATTACTGTTAGGGAACGTTCACATATTAGGTCATAAAAAATTGGCCAAATTTTGACACCCCTCCCTCCCCCCAATGTTGACATCATATAACCCGATCATAAGCTTAGCAGCCGTTACAATTTCATTATATACCACCTTTGGGAGTTTTAAGAGTCCCCACCCCCTTTTGGACAATATAAGGCCAGGGTTGAAATGTTAACTCCAAATTTATATAATTTGTATTAATTTTTTTTTAAAGAAAATATATACACCCAGGTCTTCTTATGTCACATAGAATCAAATGATGACATCATCACTGGCTCTGACCCCCCTGATGATGTGTGAACGTCCCCCTACTACTAGTATTCTGCCTCAAACAGCAGCTTTCTCTTGTGTATTTTAAGACTCACTTCAGTTTGTTAGAAAAGATTTCATCCATTTTATAAGATTATGTCGAAATATGTATGCATCTAATTTTGTCAAGAATCTATTGTGAGATGTTAACACCCTTGAGAACATTGGTTGTTGGCTTTTCTGCCTGTACCATGTTAGCTATGCCATGGTTGTCAATTGTCAGTGGTATTTACATGGTGAAGTGTATTCTCATCAGTACCGACCAACCGGATTCAGACTTGGACGAGCTATGACTACGCCTATGCAGAGACCGAAAATCAGTCTGAGAAGGAAATGATTTAGAAATAGGCCTACAAAAAAGATAAAAAATCAAGTAACTAGGTGTTGGACAGTCGGCAGGGCTACCTGGATGTACTGACTGACAAATAGCATAGCACCCACTGGCCTTTCCATATGTACGGGATCACATGTGTTGTATTTGAATCATCTTTGTGTACATCAATTTGCTTTGACTATTCTATGGTGTGTTTTCTCAAGCTGTTGCCTCCACACTCCCATCTCTATTTGGGTAGGTGTCTCAGGGCAACAAGTGTTTCGACTTTGCCCCTTTTTCTCCATCAGTTATGGATGCTACTTAGCTGTAAGTGTAAGTCCATAAAAAGGTCCTGCATGTGGTGGGTGAATTGCTTTTCCTAGAATCTCTATCTTTGTTAAAGTGTCAGGCACAAAAGGCAGAAGTAATAATACTAATAGTAGGTACCACAAACTGCCCACTTTTTTGGGGCACAAAAAATCAATGTAGACGAAATTGAGTATTTCAAACTCAAATCCAGTCTCCCACGAACTATGCATTAGATCACTGTTTGCATATGTAGGAAAGAAGACACATTATACCTTAATGTCATACAACACAAAGCTTGATTTTCTCAAAATTGTCTCCGTAAAAGTCAAATTTATTCAGAATTTAGGTATATTTTTGCATAATTTAGTTTTTGGGCCATTTTTGCCTCATCCATGTGCTCCCTATTGTGACAAGAGTTTTGAACATTAGAAAGAAAAAGTCTGTACCTGTACACTCATACAACATAAGCTATTGCCAAGTGAGGGAAAGTAGAAAAATTTTGGTGTAAATTTGGCAAAAATTTAATTTTTACATTTTAGCAAAATTTTCTTGCAATTTCTGATGACATTTTTAGGGCCAAATATTGTCCTATACCTCTGAAAAGCTTTTAATGTACTATGTGGAACAATATTCTGATGATGAGAAAAAATTGTAGCATTCTTCTGTCATGTTGTTATGATTTTAATGAAGTCCAAAAATGCAGTTTTAACACAAAAAAACAATGAAAATCCATATAAATTAAAATACTAGACAGCGCATATTATTGGTTCATTTAAACCATGTAACAAATAGCACTTGAATGTCAGTGGCTCTGGTATTCTAAGAAGTTGCCGTCAAAAGTGCATGAAAATTCAAATTTAAAAACCAACCACAACACTAACAGCAAATTTAAATGAAAACAACAAAAACAACAATAAACCAGAAAAACGAAAGAAGAAAACAACATGGTTTGTCTTACTAACATTTCTTCCGAAAAATACTATATTATTATTCCAAAGACCCTTGAACTGGACTAAGCCAGATTGGATATATAAATCAAATTAACAATTTTATTTTAATACATTAATTTCATTGAAGGATTCAAAACAAATAAGGTACTTACCTGAGCCGTAAATGAAATCTCTCAGCCAATCAGAACGAATCAACAGGTTGATAAAAAAAAAGATAAGGGAACAACACCTTTCAAGTAGAATATCAAACACTCCGTTAAACGAAAGAACAGCCTTTTAGTTTCCAGGCATAGAACGAATTATCAAACACACTTCACCGTATCAATCGCTCAAAAAAACAAAACAAAACAAGAAGCGACGAAGCGGCACCGTAAATCTCCGAAAAACAACACCATTCACTGTAAACCCGGTGTGAATATATTATTACTTTTATCCCGGTATCACGCGCATAATATTATTATCATATCAATCCGTGGATCCCCGTACTGCAGGTATACGCAAGGCTGTCTGTCTTCCGCACACGGGTCTGGCTACGATGATAATTTCTTCGCCTCCGCGTCAGGAGAGGGATAGCAGAGAACGCGACGGGTAAACATCTTTGAACGATTGGCCTCAAAAGAGTACGCTATAGGCACGGGGACGCTGGACTCGGTAATGGTGAATCTGAGCGATTAGTGGAGCTCTATCTGGCGTATAAATTTAGCCTCCATACGACACATGGGGAGGAGAGATGTGACACAAATCTGTGTTCAATAGTTTAGGTGTTGTCGTCGTTGTCAGCATTCCTTATTGGTGTCTTGTGTTGTTGTTGCTGCTGCTGTTGTTGTTGTTGTTGTTGTTGTTGTTGCTACTGAAGCGGATGTCGTCGCCGTCGTCGACGGCGGTGCTGCTGTTGTTGGTGTTGTCTCTTTACGGCCCTCCGTGACAAATTTTGTCATGAGGATTATGGTGAGGGGCGGGAGACATTGCTTCCATCTGTATTGCGAGCTGATGTAGCTGCTTGAAGGAAACGATTTCGCTGATGATTCAATACAATGATTCGATCAGTCTCTTGGTTGATGACTCTAGGTTGGCCTGGCCAGGGTCGATCTCTTACAGTCCCTGTCTGTCGTTTCAAATCTTTGTGCTAGTCGGCTTATCGATGACGGTGCTACGTTGAATATCCTAATCACTTGACGAGTGGAGACTCCAGCCTGGAGCATACCGAGCGCTCGAGCGCCATCTTGAGTTGACAATCTTGGCATTGCATTATTGTCAATAATTGATGGATTTTTAAAATTTATAAAGTGGCTTTTGATTTAAAAAATGAATTGACGATCTAAGGGCAGAAAAGACAGAAGATATGAATTAAAATGACCGAGTAAATGGTACTCATGCTTGTTACACTAAACTTCCGCTGAACAATGACAGGTGAAATCTACTCACTAATAACACGTTGTGCTCACAATTTGACATCCAACCAACACTTCATACAATATTTAAAGTAATTGGTACATAAAAAAAAAGTTTTACAAACGTTTAAAACTGTTGCCTTTTTAATGCCGGTCAGTATACATTGGTGGTTTGAATGTGTTTTGTGTTTGGTAATATTATGATACAGTATTGTTTGTTTTTTTTTTTTGGTTTGGGGTTTTCTTTTGCTTTTGGAAGGGTTGGGTTGCTTTGTTGTTGCTGTTTTTTCTTTTTTGTTGTTGTTTTGCTGTTGTTGTTTTTTTGTGTTTTTGTGTTTTGGGGTTGTTGTTTTTTTGTTGTTGTTTTTTTTGGGGGGATGGTGATTCAAGTAGATTTCGCTTCTCAGTCTGTCCGATTTCTAAACTCTCTCGAGAAGAAGTATTCGTGACTTATTATCTTTCCGGATTCCGGGAAATCTACAGAATTGTCCCGTTTGAATAAATTGCCGTTTTCATGACAACTAATACTTTTTATGGTTTGTTTGTTTTTTGTTTTTTTTTGTGTCTTAATACCAGTTTTTGGATTATACTTTACCGGTGTCTAAATGACTTTGTTCTAGGTCAAGCAATTTCAAAATCACTTTTCTAACCCTTTTTGGATGCCTAGATTCAAATGTTACAGATGACAAGTACTTATTAATATGTCGTTATTGTGTCAGGTCTACGCTAAAATTAGACAAGGTGATCATTTTAAAACGTAACTCATAGACAACAGGGAATATCCGATAATCAGATTTGTCCCTATAGAAGAAATTGAAAACGTGCACTTTTCTGCTCTAAGCCCATGTTCACACATCTAGCGTTTGAGCCGTGGCTGAGGCTAGACGTAGGGGATTCCCCTCCGTTCAAGCATTGCCTCACTCTTTACACAATATGTGTATCCATCGAATTATGGGTTGTTTTTTTTTACTTTTATAAAAACGCTTCTCAAAGTATCGACTGAAATAGTATCGTCAAGGTACCGGTTTTCGCCAGGTACCGGTTTTCGCCAACCAGATTATTTAGCTGATTTTG
>JAOXNP010093326.1:0-10471 GCA_028571245.1 Chromodoris orientalis
GCGTTTTGATTGATCCATGGGCATAAAATTTCATTGGTCAATGGGCGTGTGTTATGATTATTCGACAGGCAAGCATTTTCATTGGTCCTGAGCATTAGCCTATTGGTTGCATCATTACCTTTAGCCTATTGATCAACTTTTATATGGTCGGGACACCGATTATTGTCCTCAACGACCCGTCAGGATGTCTTAGGCTTTTTTTGTTCCAAATGATGTCGCCATACAAGTTTTTTCATTACTCATGTTACATAAGGAAAAAAAATGGACTTTGATTTTGTTGCCCGAAGCCGAAAGTTGCTTCATGGGTTGTCTTCTTATGTGGAGGCCATTGTACATTTTATCATTACAAGGTGTTTTCTTATTAGGCTCCAAGTTTTGCCTATCTTTTTTATTTGAAACTTCGTCTTCATCAAGAGTGCAATTAATAAGTCCATTCATTACTAAAATTAAACCCAGTAATTTTGAATGTGAAAGTTTAAATCCATTTGTGAAAAATTATCTCACTTTCAAAAACTTTCATAATCCAATTCTCCTTTTGCACAATATTCATGTCTAAGTCTTTTGTACAAAATTATTAATTGAACCCTGGCTGGTCATTTCCACTAGTTGAGGTCATGCCATATGGTTAGATGAGAAGCAGAGCGGCCTTTTGATTTAAGGGCATGCTGACACTATAATTATAATGCTGATATGAGTGTTAAGGCCCTGAATTAAGGGTGTATTATTATTATATCTAGACCCTGACTTTCTTTGAATAAAAAATGTTCATATTAATATGCCCCCTTATTGGAAATTGACCCAAAAGAAAAGTTTAATTATATTTATAATCTAATTCAAATAATAGCCAGTTGGATTGCAAGTTATTTAAATCCACTGGTATGCTATCATCTTGGATATCTAGTTTCAAATTCAGCCTTTCTCAGTCAAAAATCTGCCTACCTGAGCCTGTGGCATGACTTTTTTGCTCTCCTTTGTTTTGGTTGAAAGGTGAGACAGTAAAACTTATGTGCGAGAAAAAAAATGTTCCAAACTTTGAATGGCTATAAGTTAAAAGATAATAATTTTACAAAGTAGGAAACTATGAAACTTTAGACATGTTAATTCAGTCTATTCTACATCAATGACTGAAATTTCAAGGCAGTTCATAAAAGCTTTTATGATTTACAGCCTTTTATATGAACTAACATAAAAATGAAACAAAGCTTGTATCAATTTTTTCATATGGTCCATTTTATGTCAGCTGCGCTGTACATGTGAAGCGGTTTCCGAACCTGATCTTTACATTTGTGTTAATTTTAACCCTTGCCATGGCGCTAAAATGGTGAAAATTTTATTTTGTGAAAGATGATAAGGGAAAATGGCCCTTATTTTTAACTTATCCATGACAGACCCACAAAAGCTATACTTTTTGTAAACAGAAATGATTGTTCTTAGATATTATTGACAATTCAATAAAATTAGCTTGAGCACAATGATGACTTTGGGTGATTAAAAGAAAGAAAAAAAAAAAAAAAAAAAATTTGGAGCCTGTTCAAAATCAGGCCTATCAACAACAGTGTGAGAGAATATGATGTATTAGGTTCTCTCATTATTCTCTTCATCTGTGAAAAATAACTCAAAACAAGTTATAAGCACCACGTCCATCAGCTGTGATTTTCAATCAGCTGTTCTTTTCTCTTTTCACCTTCTAATCGCCCTATAATCAAGTAAAGGCTACAGACTATTATACTCGAAGCCGTAAGGTATTGAAAGAGTTTGTGGAGTGATTCCATTTATGGTTTTAGTATGAAGCGTTTCAAAACAAGGTGACAATTTGAAAACGGCAAGTGGCGCCAATACCACTGAAAGACTAGTTGTTTACCGCCATGACATAGGCTGTGACTTCCACCATTAGGGTGAAGATATTTATCACTCCAACGGCACAATTTAAATAACTAACAGGTCTTCTTGCATTATCTGAATATTACTTTTATCATTTTTCAGGTTTAATTTCAATTAAGGTTTAGAAATATCTTCAATCCTTCAATTCACATGTAATGGCAATTTGATTTTTAAAAATTTTGACTGCAATGTGGAAATCTCCTCCTCATATGCCTACTCTTGGAAGACTTTGTCATGAGGCAATATTAATTGCTTAATTTTTTTTTTTGACATCCTTTTATATCATCTTTTGTTCTCTTCTGTCTTTTTTTCAATCTTAATCAAATTACTAAACATTACAATATGTTACTATATATTTCAACATTTTCGATTCTTGCTAACATTTCTTGCAAAACAGCAATTTCCTATTCAGCTACAAATTTTTCACTTGTTACCTCTGCCAGAGCAATTTCCAGATTCCATAACTTTCACATTTGTCTTTGAGCAAGGTGTTGTCTTGTCCTTTGAAAGTTTTCTTGAACTGACACTACTTAAAGTCTTTTCAAATTGCCTGTGAGAGAACAGGCAGATGTGCCGGGGGACTAAACACAGCCTTCAGAAAAATTTTGTACTGTTCGGGGTATATTCCTTTTATAGAGTGTAGTTTGTTAGTCTTTTTAGTGAGATGCTCTAACTTTGGCGAAGATGGATCACCACAGAGTCTCCTGACCCAATCAGTGGTGAAGCGTGGAGAATGTACCATATCTTGTCGAGCTCAAATGCAATGACAATCTCATTGGTGCACTTGAGAGATGTTGACGCCGAATAGGGCATGGGATGTCCCAATGATTGGAGAGCACAGAGGAGAGCAAGTCAAAATCCTCCAATTGATGTAATAGTGTTGTATTGTCCGCTTTGGTGAAATCCAAGTTGAAATCTAGATTCATGGTGTGAAACATCTGGAACAATTTTCTTGAGGCCGTCGATAATCTAGAGACAGAACAATATGACTTTGAATCAAAACTTTGCTGGTTACATGAAGATATATTTATATAATATATAATATATAAAGACTTACAACAGGGTTGCCAACTGGATCAAATTTTTTTAAACTGAACTTTCGAGCGGGGTCACGAAACACTCAAGACTAAATAATTGAATCCTAAAATGACTTAGTCAGGTTACTATTACATTATATAAAAAATGAAGCGAGTAGTAAGATTGAAATGGGCATTGATTTCTTTTATTATTTTTGAAGCTTAAGTGATCGATGGGTAGGTTTGACAGTGCCTTTTATCCACTGGATCCATATTTCACTCTAACCTTACAAGTCACACAATAAATAACACTAATTTCTTTTAATTTCCGATAGTAGATCTAGTCACCCAAGAAGTTCCATTCACGTCTTTTTCATCTAGATCTAACCATGCCTAGCTGAAGCGGTTTTTCAATCCCTTCTCAATGTCTTTCACATAGACTCGCCCATCGCATTCAAAAATTCCACCAAAGCACTGACCATTGTAAAGTTTAATGTAGATCTACTATTACTACAAACCTGAAAGGATGAATAAAGCAAAGCTAAATTCTAGATCTACATCCATCCACAACTCTGACATTCTTTCGAAATTAGAGCTGGGCTAAGTTTGAACTTAAACTCTTAGAGCTTCCGTTTCTCTTTCGAAGTCTGAGCTTGGTTGGAGAGATCAAACTTGACAGTTTAGAACTTAGGTTCACTTGCAGTGAAGGTCAACAAAAGAAAGGCCGCTACATTACAAACTTGGCACAGTGACGCATAGCGTGCTATATTCGCGTTCTCCTCTCACTAGCGGGAGCCTAATAATAAACTAGATCTTCTATTAACTAAGTGCTGACTACTTCTGTGTCCCATGACCTGACAAGCCTTTTGCCCAAATGCCTGCCTGCCACCCTATTTTAAGTTCGAAGAGGGGCAAGTTCTAGAGATCTAATTTCTGAGGTTGTGAGTTTGCTGGCTTTTCGATCTCAAGTCCTACCGCCGAACACATCGAACTTGATTGGGACCAAAAAAAAAATAATTGAATTTATAGAACTTGGAATAGTCAAACTTAGCCCACCTCTAGTCGACACACGGGTCTTGCCTCATTAAAATATTTCACACTCAGACTGAAAAAATTATTTTATCGTATTCCCGTCCATAGAAACCTTTTTGAGTCTTGCGCATTTTGACTGACACTTTACTGAGTCCTCAAAAATTTATGGAATTCCGTAATTTTACGGAGAATCATCAATCCTGTTACAAATAAGTTACCACATACTTTTATCCAATAGATGTTACATTAGGTGCTGGGAAGAGTGACTTTTTAAAAAGAGACAACTGCAACAAAATTTGTCCCATCATCTGTAAGAAAACTGAATGGCCTCCTATTATGAAAAAAGAGGGCAGGCAATATATCGGGGGATCAAAAAGAAAACATCAAAACTTCCAAGAGTTTGATGATATATAACTGAGAAACTACTTGTTTGATAGTATATATATGAAATTTCACACAAAAATATAGGAATCAGAATACTTCATGTGTCATGTGAGGAATATTTAAATCAATAGAAGAAGAAGTAGCAAATGCTATTTCATAAAGGTTTATTGAAAGATGCACTATCAAGAATTTGAGAGAAAATTTCATTTACTCATCAGTGCAGTCAGTGCTTATTTAAATGATCAATAGGACCACCTCCTTGCTTCATTACTTGCTAATGTCTTTTTTTACCATGTGAATATTATAATATAGCCTTCCTCATCTCTTTGAAAGAAATTGGTGTCCAAAATTCCAGTCCTGAGCAAGAGTAGGTCTTCAGTGAAAGCATGACATTGCACATCTTTTGCAATTTAAGATCTCCTTTTTCCTTCTTTAATAATCTCAATGACAATGTCACATATTTAACTACTATTCTATCTCAAAATTCTTGGCAGTTTTGTTGTTTTTTGGGATTTGGTTATTCCTTTGGATTACTCAATATTAGTCTACTCTCATGGCCTCACTACTGTCCCTGTCATGCTAGTGAGGAGATTGGAATTTATTGAGTGCCTATAGCTGGGTTCCTCTTATATTATGAGATTTACAAATGGACACCTCAGTAGAAGAATAGATCAGACGGTGTCTTACTGGCTCTTTTCTGATGGAGTCTAAGTGAGTCATCATGACCTTTAATTTTAATGCTAGAAATGCAAAAGTGGGTACCATCACATATAATAATCAAAGTTTCTGGAATGTGGGTAAATAAGTTTAAGTTTAATAAGGCCTCTCGACATGAGGTAATAGGTCCCTTGCTGTTATAATGGACCAAGTAGTGATGTGAATAGTGTGAACAAAGAATATGGTTTAAAACATTTGAGAGAGAGAGAGAGAGAGAGAGAGAGAGAGAGAGAGAGAGAGAGAGAGAGAAATGAGAGTAGAAGAATGATTGACATCATTATAAATTAAAGAAATCCCCGATTTAAATTTAAGTAATTAATGTCAAATCACTTTACCTCTTTCCATAACTTCTCAGACTCCTTGCAAGAAGTACAGTTGGACCAGTAATTTTTTATTCGCAGTTATAATGTCCTTCAGTATATCGGGTTGTCATCCTCTTCCTGGGACTGTTGTATACTTCGTCCTTTGTGTAGATGAAAGAAATCAACATTCTTTAAAAGCCATGACATGAATGTTATTTCATACTTTTTCAAAAGCAGAATTAAAACTTAACAAAACATTTAAGCCCGTTCAAAATGAAAACAGTAAATCGGGATCTACCAGCAGACGGAGATCCATCTAAGAAAGGGCTGTGGAGAAAAAAAAAAAAGGAGGGGGTTGTGGGATGACACAGCCACAGCATGGCAGCATATTAAAAATTAAAATAAAAAACCCCTCTGATATCAGCTTCTCAATTTATATCATCCCTTTCCCCTAACCTAGAACAATAACAAGCCTCTGTTGTAGAGAGAGCGGACGTCCCAGGCACACTTTCTCACTATTGTTGAGTTCTCGTTATTCCCAAATGACGAATTTACAAAGGGAAATAATTTTGGCACCGGCGTCGCGTCGTTAATGTGTTCATAATTAATCGGTAGTTAATAAACTGTGAAGAGCGACGTGATCACTTAGCAATCAAACTTAGACTGAACAGGCTTAAGCACAACACGCGTTTCGCCATTACCATCATATGACTATCTGTGCGGCTTGCAAGTTGTATCCTTAGGGAACTTGATGACAAGGTGGGGATGGGGTGAGTGGCGAGAACCTTTATGACCAGGAAAGATAGAACATCTTTCGTTATTATCAAGATGATTATCCAGTAACTCATGTTAAACCCAATGGTTTATTCTTAACCATTAAAAAGGATAAAAAAACGGGGATTGAAAAACGTCTCGTTACTACTGTGTTCTCATTTATTGCAATTGTTGTTATTAATGGATTCCACTGTACTTATAATGTCCTCCCTCTTCACAAATCCTTTCATCTGCTTACCTCCATAACTACAAAATCTAACCCTTGCTCTATTGATTAACTATTTATTAATATTGTTAAGTATTATTCAATCCTGCTAAATCAATACACCGGTAATTTGTTCATAGAGAATACATGCAGGTAATTACAATTGGTGTAGTGCTGATATACAGGGGTCTAAAGATCTAGATCTAGTGGGATAATCCTGGTATACCACCGATGAGTCTCATCGAAGACGAGTCACTACTACTACTGCCATCTCAAAGAGTATTATTCAATACCAGACAACGATACTGTGGCCCTCTCTCGCTTTCTGTGAAGTTGAAGCGTGTTCCATCTCCTACACCTTTATAATACTTAGTCCCAGTTTAACACTGCTGGCCAAAGTTTATGTGGCAGTTGTTATGGTACTGAAAAAAAGAGAGAAAAACTCTCAAGTGGTGGCAGTAAAACTGGGAGTAATAGATTACAATGTATTACAAGGCCTATACATAGCCCTGGGGGACTCCATCTAAGTCTCCTTATCATCTAGATCTAAATAGTCCCATGCTCCTAATAAACAGGTATGGGGACTAATCCCCCAAAAAATTTCTGAAGATTCTGCAACAGCAGCAGGGGGTTAGGGCTCCCCCTCCTCCCCTGAAGCCGGGAAGAAATTTACGTTTAAAACTTTAAAAACGTATAGTCTCTGAGAGTTTTGAGAAAAAAAAAAAAAAAAAAAGAATAAGGTGTTATTTCACTGGGTAACAAACATAATTGATGAAATTAAAAAACACAGAAGCCTAAATTCATCTAAATACTTGCATTACAATGAATGCTTCTACGGGTGAGATCAATTCGGAAGTAAAAAAAAATTATTGGAATTCTGAAAATTCGGAGAATCCCCATCCCTGAATAAAGCTTAGTAAAGGACTCTCTATCCCTTAAAATTCTTACTGACAAGGGGGCAAGCACACCTGAAACCCTCCTTCCACCCCAGCCCCTTTCTTTCACTCTTTGTATTGCATGTCAGAGGAGTCATAAACACTGCAGTTTTAAAGATTGTTTTGACAGGGGAGCAAGCCAAGAGCCTCCTGAACTAATTTCCATAACCCGTACTTGCATACTCGATATCTTTGGGTAGCTATTTAGCCTAGTTGACCCACCAATTTTTGGCTTGTGTACATATTATGCAAAGTTGGCTGACTCAGATGCCGCTTATGACTAAGACGGAAAAAATATTAGCCTTCACATTCTACGACCTCCTGACAGAAATAGGTACCTCAATGCATTTTATACTGCTAACTGCTAACATTCAACTAATATCGTTACTAAGACGACCAATGCTTGATTTCACTTTGTTCGCAAGTTTTATCACTCGAGTTGGGAAAAAAAGATAATAATACTGCCAACCCGCGAAATTCGTGAGATTTCGTGAAACTTCATGAGAGCGTGAGATGAGCCATTTTTGCATGAGACTCACGCAAAAATTGTGAGGGTTGGCAACTCTGCTGTTCCAACCATACAATACAAAAAGTGGATGGTGCAACACTATACATATGATAGACCTATGAAGAAAAAAATTAAACTCATTTTTATGAGGAATTTTTTGTTGTTGTTGTAATGGAATATGGTATTAGAAATATTCTCGATTTCGTCCTAAGGTAAGCATGACATAAACAAATGCGTGAGACGCCGAGAGAAAGAGTGTGGAGCGTCATAAGCCTGTCTTTTTTTGAATGTGATTAGTGATACTATCATACTTGCCCATGATTCCAATACGATCATATGATCGTCTCCAAGTGTCATCCTGTCCCTAGTATATTGCCATACCGATACTTGCTGTCGGTGCTTATCCAGAATTATGCCTGTCCTGATGCCAACAAGAAAGTATTCTTCCGACATTTGCATATTTCTTCATCCTCTGTGGAGATGAAAGCAATAAAAGTCATGACATAATGGCTTGTGTTAAATTTTAAGCTTTATTTCATAATTAAAAACAAAAAGCAAAGAAAGAAAATTAAAGAACAAAACATTTGTGGGCAAGATTTTCGAGGTGGTCTCTGAGTGCATAGTCTCTCACTACACCATAATACTATTATAAACACCTTTACCATTAAACCTCTCAAGGAATGTTTCTAGATTGTGGGGTGGGGAGAGAGAGAACGTCCCTCTGTGGATGTGAGCGATAGCGAGCATCCACCTCATCATAACCATCTGGAGACCACTTCGGAAATCTTTCCCATTTGTGTAACTTTTGCTTTTAAAAGTTATCTTCTTAATAAGAGAATCAATATTTAAATTTGGGATCTCTGTAATCTGTAAATTTTCTACAGGCAGAAAAGGATAATCCAAATAAAGGCTGGAGAGAGTGCAAAAAGGCTGGCGTTATTCGCAGCACCTTGCGAATAGACAAATCTGTAGAGTTTGTCTGCCACACCCTTGCTACCAATCGATAGCCGACCTAGATATCTCTCTAGAGATGAAAAATTGAGACAAACAAAATTTTATGAAAGTAGCTCGGCGTGTAAGTTATGAATGGCCCTAGAAACTTGCACCTCACTCCTCACCTCAGTGGGACCTGACATTAGAGACACATAAGCTCCACACTTATTTGTCAGGGACCCAACAAACTTTAATATAAGAAGCACTCCAATAATTGGCAATAATATAGGTTTTGGCAGAGGGAAAGATTTCCGCAGTGGTCTCCATACATGGATAGGCTTGATCTAGAGTTAGATCTGTGAGGTTGCTGACACTCACATTAGTCACATCCACGGCGGATCTAGATCTAGTGCAAGAAAAATACTCTAGTCTACATCTCTAGATCTGGATTAATTAGAATCTATACTATAGGCCTACAACCTTCGTAAATCTTGCCAGACAGAGTAGATCTAGAAATCTAGATGCTAGGCTATCTAGATCTAGATCTAGGTCTAGATCTATAATTCTATATCTAGGATTACGAGAGGGATTGTGGTGGTAGGCTAGGTGGTAGGTCTTAGATCTAGAGATCTAGATTCTAGAGATCTAGATCTAGATCTCTAGATATCTATTGTAAAGATAGATCTAGATCTGGATCGAGTATAGATCTAGGCCTAATTAAAATTATTATCAACTCACATAGATCTAGAATATAGATCTAGATATAGATCTCTGCTGGTTTGAAGGCTGTGCAGGTCTATCTAGATTCTAGCCTTAGACTTAGAAGGTTCTACCAAAAATAAACTTCAACGAAGATGTTAGATATATCTACTAGATGTATGATCTGGTGATGAACATGAGACACCCTACAACTTTAGCCCATTATGAATAATGGCATTTAAAAAAAAAAAAATCTAGATCTGGGCCTGCTGCTCTGACAAAAACAAAAACAATTCTCTTGCTTGAGATTGGCGCCAGTGGAAAATGGAAACACCCACGCAGTGAATACAATGGATAATTCCATTGGTGCCAAAATACTTTAAAGTCATTATTTTCATGTTTAAAATCATAAATGTGCTGGTCTGATTTCAATCAATTCAAAGTAATTGAAATAAACTTACCAATTCCAAATTGAATCCTTGATTTCTCGTTACAAACGAAAAAATTTAATTCACCGCTGCGAATGACTGCCTGAATGACACAGACATGTTATGTATACATGTAGTGATAGTAGTTGGTAGCCTAGAAGGCTAGGCCTCTTTCAGCAGCCGCTGCAATAGAGTGCCACGTTTTTCGTTGACGGTTATAAGGGTACATCTTTTGAAATATTATACACTGTATAATATATCTATACGACAGACCGCAGCAACAAAAACATTTAAGTGACTGCAGTAGATTAATTTATAGGATCGCCGTTTTTGATCCATTAAGCAGATGAGGACAATAAAATAACATATTATGATATCGATAATCAAAGTAATAAATTAGCCTAGTGCGCATTAACAAAAACATTTATGTGACTGCAGAAGATTTGTAGGAACACCGTTTTTGATCCATTAAAACAGATGGGGACAAAATGTAATAAGAAATTAGTGGTAATTCTAAATATATACATGTACTTACCGTACCTTTAACTCACCAAATTCCGTCATTGATACCGGTAACAATAATCTCTCTCTCTCTCTCTCTCTCTCTCTCTCTCTCTCTCTCTCTCTCTCTCTCTCTCTCTCTCTCTCTCTCTCTCT
>JAOXNP010094437.1:0-10469 GCA_028571245.1 Chromodoris orientalis
AAAAACTATGAAAATTAGTATTGATTACGAAAAATTAGTAATGATGGGCAGCCCTGTGGCTATGATCCATGGATCTGTCTTTGAGATATCCCCATATAACAACAACAAAAATTAAGGGAATCGAAATCTGATGATTGTGAAAACCAATTGGCATTCACTTCACAGCTGATGATTTGATCAACCAACTTTTGTTGTAGACATTGCATCAATAAATTTGATGTGAACGTGGTTACCCCATCCTTCTGAAACAACATTATATCTTTGTTCATTTGCTCTCTCCCCAATCATGCCCAGTATTTCTTATAACTTTGACACTTTGATGTGTCACAGTTTCTGTTTCACATCCTCCGAATCAAACCAGAATGGTCCAATAAATCTGTGTGCGCTAAAGTCAATGTGAAAGGTGTACTAGAATGCAAAATTGGCACATCAAAGTAACCCTCCTCTGGTTTATAAGCAGTGTAAATTTCAAAAGTGTAATCTAAAATTTTCTATACTATTACCTTAGTGGAGGGTTTGTTGTTTTTCTGTGGTCATCCTGTATTTCAATGGTACAACTCCTCACCATATTTAATTTTTTAAAAGAATAAAAATGCATGAATTTGTCGTGGTTTAAATTTAAAAAATTGATAGAAGAAATGGAAATTAAATTTAAGAAAAAGACTTAAAAGGCTTTTAATTATACATGTATCATGAAAAAAAAATCATTTTATGTTATTTGTCATTGTCATCAAGTGTCTCATCTAGAGCAGCATTGACATTTGAGGCCTTCATGAATGAATGCCGTCCATTGTAGTGCTGATTGCCCAGATGTTCAGGCTATCTAGGAATGATATACATTGTCATCCCCTCACTCTCTTCCCCTCAGTTTTTCCAGTCATACTTAGTTCTTCTAACCCTCCTTTCCTGTAAACATGGCCCCTGAATTTCATCTGTCATCTCTTTACTTTCTTGATGAGTGATTTTTCTATATTTGCCATTTCTAGTACTTTTTGGTTTGACTTCTTTTTGTCCATGAAATTGTTAGCAGTTTCTCCTCATCTACCACGCTTCCATTGCCTCTGATTTTCTTTTAATATCTTACTGATTGTCCAGCACTCACATCCATACAGAAGAAATGACCACCTGTAAGCCTTCAATCTTCTGACTTTTGCATCCATTTTAATGTTTCTGTTGTCATGATTGGTGCCAGCTTCTGGGAAATAACTTTAGCAGAGATTACTTATGTTTGACCTTCTAATGTACACTTTCCATCTGATGTTATCATGTAGCCAAGATACTTGAACTTGTTCACTAGTCTGTTATGATTCATATATAATATATAAAATATGTATGTATAAACCTGCAAACTCACTTCTCGTACACATTGACGCATATATACACTTACATTAGTTGACATATTTGTATAGGTTGCCCATCGTACGAGCAATCGTCATTAGTCACTGAGGTGTTCTTATTAAAGCCAAATATCTGTTGTGAGATGTCTCCTCACTTTTGTAAATAATTATTGTTTCGTTGTTTTTCTGGGTTGGAACATTGTTTCGTCTTTTAGAGTTATCTTTTTCAACTTTGAGTTCCTGTTTGTTAATCACTTCCTGTTTTGGTGAAGACTGTCATGGCTGGCTGGGAGCAAAGATCAGTGCTACAGCAGAACTACAATCTGAACTAATCTTCTCGTCAGGGGGCCCCCAGGATCAATCATCAATTATCCAAGTAACAACACAACACAAAGGTAATATTAGAACAGGTTATGGGCCCAGAACTGTGAAATATAGATCTACTCTGAATAGGCCTAGTGAGTCAACGTGACAATGGCAGACGAGAGATTGTCCATTGAAAAGTTGAATGGTGACAATTTTCCAACATGGAAATTTCAGATGAAGCATGTTCTTATCTCAAAGGGTCTTTGGGATTCCTCTAAGTCAAAACCTTTTGTTTCAGCAGATGATCGCACAAAGGCAGAAAAAGCACTTGCTCAAATTGTTCTTTCGGTAAACACTAATCTTCTGTATGTGATTACCGATTGTGAGTGCCCAGATCAGGCATGGACAAAACTAAAGAAACATTTTGAACAAAACACCACTGCCAACAAGTTGTTTCTGAAGAAGAAGTTCTTTCGACTGGTCATGAAAGAGGAATCTACAGTAACCGAGCATCTGAAAAACATGAAAGAAATTATAGATAAGCTAAAGGCTTTAAATTCACCCATTAGTGAGGAAGATCAGGTTGTTACTTTACTTGGCAGTCTGCCTACAAGATTTGACACACTGGTTACTGCTCTTGAGGCTAGAGCAGACAACCTGACTCTAGAGTTTGTTCAACAATCACTGATCAACGAGGAACAGAAGAAAAAGGAGAAATGCTCTGAACAGGCAGAGGCAGATCATGAATCCAGATCAGGAGCTACAGCTCTTTATGGAAATGTCAACAACAGGAGAGGACAAGGAAAAGGTAACAGACAGGTTGACAGAAATCGTTCTGTGGTATGTTTTGAATGTGGTCGGGAAGGTCATTTCAAAAGGGATTGTCCTCGTTTCAGTCAGCAAAACAGACATCGGAATTCATCGAACAATGCAGGACATAACTATAATACTGAAGCAAGTTTCATGGTATCTGATGATGACTCTTCATCGTGGCTCATAGACTCGGGGGCATCAAGACATATGACTAGTCAAAGATCTTTATTTGAAACCTATGAAGTGTTGAACAATGGAGAAACTGTTCAAGTTGGAGATGGTCATCCTGTTAAAGCAGTGGGAGTTGGATCTGTCAGATTGCAAATTGTCGTGTCGGGTGAAGTAAAATCAGTGACAATGTCTGATGTGTTACATGTGCCAGAACTGGTTTCAAATCTGTTTAGTGTCAGCGCAGCTGCTAAAAAGGGTTACGTAGTGCAATTTGGAAAAAGCCTATGTTGGATTAAAGATAAAGGTGGAGTTGTTAGAGCCATCGGAAAGCTGGAAGGAAAATTGTACAAATTACAATGTGCTGGCCCTATGAATGAGAAATGCTACAACATGTCTCAAGATTCAGTTACATGGCACAGACGACTGGGACATGTCTGTGAACAAACTCTAAAATCCTTGAGCAGTAGGGTTGATGGTGTCAAGGACTTGTCGGGACAAATGCCGTTCTGTGAAGATTGTGTAAAAGGAAAAATAACAACAAAAGCTTTTCCAAAAGAGGCTACTAGGGCAAAGAGATTGCTTGAATTAGTACACAGTGATGTTTGTGGAAAATTTGATGTGGAGTCGTGTGGAGGTTCTGGTTATTTTGTGACATTTATTGATGATTTCTCAAGGTACACCTGGGTGTATTTCATCAAAAATAAATCAGAAGTATTTGAGAAATTCAAGGAATTTAAGGCTCAAGCAGAAAAGGAAAGTGGATGCTCGATATCTCGTCTAAGAAGTGACAGAGGAGGTGAATATATGTCCACGGAATTTCAGCTGTTTCTCAAAACACATGGTATTGGTCATGAACTAACAGTTGCTCATACCCCTCAACAAAATGGAGTTGCAGAGCGTATGAATAGAACATTGGTTGAATCTGCAAGATGCATGATGCTTCATGCTGACGTGCCTTCGAAACTGTGGGCAGAAGCCATATCTACCGCATGTCATGTCAGAAATCGACTACCCTCAACATCTCTTCAAGGAGACACACCTTACAGTGTATGGAAGGGACAAAAACCCAATGTGGCCTACATGCGAGTGTTTGGTTGTGTTGCATATGCCCAGATTCCTCAGAAATTTCGAAAAAAGTTTGACTCGAAAGCAAAGAAGTTGAGGTTTGTAGGTTACAGCATTCACTCAAAGGGCTACCGTCTCATGGATGACTCTACTGGAGAAGTGAGTGTGCACAGAAATGTAGAATTTAATGAAACAGACTTTGATAGCAATGGACAGAGTCATCCAGGTGTGTCATATTCTGATGAAATAACTTGTGACCTAGGGAGTACGAGTAGAGACACTGAATGTGAAGTTGAAACTACAAATGAAGATAGAGTTGGGCCAGAAACTCAATTGCCTGACAGACGCCCAGTTAGGGAACGCAAGAGACCTGAATGGCTTCAAGATTATGAAGAGAACTATGACAGTGGAAATGAGGTTCACAGAGCCTATAAAGCAGTAGTTAATGAACCAGTAACTATGCAGGATGCAATCGATTCTCCTTTCTCAGATGAATGGTTACAGGCCGCTAGAGAAGAATATGATTCACTGTTAAAAAATGAAACTTGGGACTTGGTCGATCTACCTGAAGGGGAAAAGACTGTAGGTACTAAATGGGTGTTCAAAACTAAACTAGATGCATTTGGAGAGGTTAAGAGGTTCAAAGCACGTCTGGTGGCCAAAGGTTATTCACAAAAATATGGCATTGATTATCATGATACATACGCACCAGTTGTGTCTCTCAAGTCATTGAGGTTATTACTAGCCTTTGGTGTAAAACATGGATACAAAATACATCAGATGGATGTAATCACTGCTTTTCTGAATGGCACACTGGAGGAGGATATATATGTGAATCAACCTGAAGGGTTTGAAGTCAAAGGAGCAGAAGGCAAGGTGTGTAAACTGAAAAAATCATTATATGGTTTAAAGCAATCACCACGCTGCTGGAATCAAGTGCTCCATGAATATCTGTTGTCAAAAGGATTCATTCAGACTATCTCAGAAGAATGCCTCTACTACAGCCACCTCAGAAGTGATAATCTGCCTGAGACAATAATTGCTGTCTATGTTGATGATCTAGCTATCTTGTCTTCAACAGATGAAATCATGGACAATGTTAAGGAAATGTTCTGTGAAAGATTTGAGATGAAGGATATGAAAGAAATAGATTACTGCTTAGGACTGGTGATCCAACAAGAAGAGGATTCCATAGTCATACATCAGCAACCATACATCAAACAGTTGTTAGAAAAATACAGAATGACTGATGCCAAACCAGCTCAAACACCCTCTGACATTAATGTCAAACTCAAAAAGGATGATGGCATAAGTAAACCTGTGAATGCAACTGAATACCAAGGTATAGTTGGAAGTCTCTTATATCTTGCCATGGGTACAAGACCTGATATAGCTCAAGCTGTTGGAGAACTATCAAAGTTCAACTCATGTCCAAACCAATCACATCTCACAGCTGCAAAACGTGTGCTGAGGTACCTGAAAGACTCACTCAGTCTGAAGTTAGTGTACAAAAGGAACTCTCAGAATGTGATTGGCTACTCGGATGCTGATTGGGCCGGAAGTCTGGATGACAGACACTCTACATCTGGATACGTTTTTGTACTTGGGGGTGGAGCCGTGACATGGAAAAGTAAACGCCAGTCTACTGTAGCAACTAGCACAGCAGAAGCTGAATACATGGCGTTGTACATTGCGTAGAGATATGTTGCTTTGATAATAGCCAACCCATATTTCTTGCTTCTATCTCATTAAAAAAAAAACTTGCTTTAAATGCTGCTTATTGCTCTCAAATCCTTTTCTGTATTTTCTTTTTACCATTTACACAGAATGCACGTTGAAAACTTCATAGGCAGCAACTGTCCAGATGACAGTGATTTTGACATAAGTGATGATGATGAGGAATATCAACCATCGGAAAGTGACAGTGGGGATGAAATCGAACCAAGCCCCAAGAAGCCCAAAGTCTGCTCAAAATCAAAATCCGCACAAGCATTTCGTGCATTATTTTCAGATGATGCAGATTCATCAGATGAAGAGAGTCTCGCTGCCATTCAACAAAAAATCCGCATATCATCAAGTTGCAGAGACGACAGTTCAGACGATGAAACATTGGCTGATATTCGACGAAAGCAAGCATCAACAAATCAATCAAAGGCTCAGCATGATGATGGAGATGATGATTTCTCAGAAACCGAATTGTCTAGACTTCTGGATGATCCTTTCTGGGTAAAGGAAGTGTTCAGGGCACCAGATGTTACGTTTTTAGGAGCCACCGAGGATGCCCCAACAAGTCTGAAAAGCCCGTTGGAATATTTCAAGGAATTTATTACTCAAATTACTGATGGTGCTATTTCGAATATAGTTGAGCAAACCAATTTGTATTCTGTCCAAAAGTCTGGAAAGTCACTTTCAACCACTGATGCAGAGATCGAACTTTTCATCGGACTTTATCTTAAAATGGGTCTGATACAGTGTTATTCTGTCAGAGCGTTTTGGGCAGAGGCAACTCGTGTTGAAAAAATCGCTGACCACATACTACGCAATCGTTTTGAAAGGTTGTGCTCCAATATTCACTTTGTGGATAATCTTTCCTACGATAAAAAGGACGGTGATAAATTGTGGAAGTTACGACCATGGATTAATGGACTAAATGATTCACTCGCCAAATTGCCACAAGAAGAACATAATGCGGTAGACGAAATCATGATACCCTTTAAGGGAAAATTAAATTGCAAACAATTTATGAGAAATAAGCCACATCGATTTGGTTTCAAATTGTGGGGTCGTGCTGGAGCATCGGGACTTCTGTGTGAATTCGAAATCTATCACGGGGCAAAAGATGAAACTCAAAACGTGGCCCAGGGACTAGGTACATGTTTGAGTAAAACATCTCAAGCTGTTCTGAGGATGACTTCAACTTCAAAGATTCCAGATGGGAAAAACTACAAAGTGTTTGCTGACAATCTCACCTCCTCACTGGGCTTGGTCAAAGCTCTCAAAGAAAGACAGATACTTTATGTTGGAACTGTTAGAATGAACCGTCTCAAAGGCTGCTCTGACGTTTTAAAAACTGAAAAGGCTATGCGAAAAGAAGGTCGGGGAACATGTGATAATGCTGTAGATATGAGTATGAGTTCAGGATGCATTGCTGTGCGATGGTATGATAATATAAAGGTAGACCTGATCAACCTACGTGGGGACTGAACCTTTCTCAAAAGTTCAGGGCTTTGACAAAAAGAACAAGGCAATTGTTTCTGTCAATTGTCCAGCGATCATCAAAGAATATAACCAGTTCATGGGCGGGATCGACCTTCATGACTCCCTTACTGCTCTGTACAGGTACCCAATCAAGTCAAAAAGATGGTACATGTATATAGTCTACTACACCATCAACATGATGGTTGTCAATGCCTGGCTTCGGCACAGAAGCCATGCTCGTTTACTAAATCAACGACCTATGTAGTTGGCCGACTTCCAAGCGTCACTGGCTACACAACTTGTGGAGAAAAAACGGATTGGTCGCCCAAGCTTGGGTTCAGCTGCAAAATGCCCGCCAAGTCAATTTCGTAGAAGCATCCCAAGCAGAGAAACCCGGCTTGATAACTATGGACATTTACCAGACTACTGTGCAAAGAGAGGGAGGTGCAAGGGAAATGGTTGTAGTGGTTACACGATCGTCAAGTGCAGTAAATGTGACACTTTCTTGTGTTTTAACAAAAACAAAAACTGTTTTTCCCGATTCCATATGAATGATTAAAATAGTTCAACTCACTTCCTGACTATTCATGAGGAAACATGTAAACATTTCCAATAAAGTTTTGTATTATACCTTGTAAATATGTCATTTGTTACATTAGTTAGTGATGCCCAGAATGTTGCATATCTGCAACAGTATCAGCATTTCCATTAATGCCCAGTGTTGCAGATCTGCAACATTTTCCAGAACAAAATCTAAGTTGGCTTTTGACAAAATGACTTTCAATTCATCAATAGTGATCCAAAAGAGTACAAATGATTATTTCAAACATCCACTTATTTCCTGAGGTTGACATGATATAACCACATATTTGTTTGATAGCCTTCATATTTGGCTTTTTACCTATTAAGCACTCCGATTCATAACATCTGAATGACTATGGAATTTCATTCAAAAGATTCAGTTTTTCGAGCAATTTAATGAGTCAAAGCCCAGTCAGAACCATTTTATTCGAAAATCGTCTTAACTTGACTCAATGAGCAAGGAGACATATCTATGGAACCAAGATCTCCCAACGTGCACATTATTTATCAGATGTTGCGGATGGTGTTATGAATAAAGTCCCATGACCTCCGTATTTCACGTAAGTACCGGTATGTTGATTTTAGCATGGTCAGGTTGAACACTTTTGGCACATTCCTTATAGAAGCCATCATTTCTTCCATATTATGCCTTTTAGACTTCTGTCAGTCTACCTTAAGTACTCACGTATTTACTCATTTGTCGAGTGAAACGTGTCGCCCAAAACAGAAAACACAAACTAAGAGACAACGTACAAGGAATGACTATTTTCACCATGGCCATAGAATATGCAGAGACCTTTTTATGTACCTTCATGGCATTGCAAAGGGAAAACTGGATGCCCTCATCGCTCACTTCAAAAGCAATGGTGTTGAACCACGGGTTCATAAAAATAAAAAGAAACTGCCCTCAAAAACTCTCTCATTGTCCGACGTTCAGCAGGTGGTGACATTCATCGTCAACTACGCCGATCTCCACGCAATTACATTGCCAGGTCGGACTCCCCATCATTGGGTCAGTGATGTCAAATTACTGCCCACCAACTGCACCAAAAGGAAGGTGTACACTGACTATTGTGCTGCATCTGATTTCACCACCTGTCGCAAAGTTGCGGAAAGAACTTTTCGCGATTTGTGGCAAAAACTTGTTCCCTACATCACCACAATGAAACCTGCCACAGATTTATGCTTCACTTGTCAACAAGGCCTTGCAAAAGTTAACAGATCTGCCAATCTGCCAGATGAGGCAAAATCACTCGCCATCAAGGAAATGGAGAAACACCTGCTCACAGTCACACAGGAGAGATCTCTTTACCAAACCGTGTGCCACGAGAGTAAAGAAAATCTGCCACCCACAGCGACGCTTGGACAACATGAGCCTTGCTCATTCAACGGCTTAGTTCACTATAGCTTTGACTTTGCTCAGCAATTGATGTTTCCCTCAAACCCTCTTCAACCAGGCCCCATATACTTCAAAGTACCTCGACGATGTGGTCTATTTGGTGTTAATTGTGAATCTCTCACACGTCAGGTCAACTTTCTCATCGATGAAGAGTTTAATGTAGGAAAGGGAGCGAATTGTGTGATTTCTTTACTTCATTTTTTCTTCGAGAATTTTGGATTAGGAGAAACACATCTTCACCTGCATGCTGATAACTGCAGTGGGCAGAACAAAAATTCTGCCATGATATGGTACCTGTTGTGGCGGATCATCACCGGTCAGCATAGCGCTATCACCTTAAGTTTCCTCGTCACTGGCCACACCAAATTCAGCCCTGACTGTGGCTTTGGCCTCATCAAACGTCTCTTTAAAAAGACGAAAGTGAACACCCTCAACGACATTACTGATGTTGTAAATTCCTCATCTGTGATGAATTCCGCTCAACTTTGTGGCAATCAGGAAGGAGATGTCATTGTTCCAATGTTTGACTGGACATCACATCTGTCCCAGTTTTTCACTAAACTCATTGGAATCAAGAAATTTCACCATTTCAGGTTCTCATCCACAGGATCTGTGTACACAAAGGAGTTCTCGTCAGACTCTGAGGAAACGGTTCATTCTTTATTGAAAGTTCGCCTTCCCCTTTCTACCGAGTCGCCTCCGCGGATTCATCCGACCGGTCTTACCCTTCAGAGGCAGAGATATTTATTTAACGAGATTCGACCCTTTGTGGAAGAACCTTTCAAAGACATTGTTGCTCCACAGCCAGTGCAGGATCAAACCAATGATAGAACACTAGATCTTGTGGTCCCAACAGCCAAACGTGCAAAAAACTGAGGAGTTAAAAAGTAATTTTCTTCTTTTTTAATTTATGTGAGAGTGAGCGAGAGGGCCTTTGGGTAATGAAGGTGTTATGAAATGAAGTTTTAAATTGATGTTATAATTATAATCAAAACTGTATAATAGTACAGAAATTGTATTGGGGAGGAGGGGAGGGAAAATGGGAGTTTGACTTAAAATTGCGTTCCGCACATGACATTATTGAGTTGTCTTAGGGAGAAAATGTCTCTGTGTTATACTTTTACAACTTGATGTGGTCTCATTATTCCTCTTTTACTTACAGGAGACAGTGTCTTGTCTATTTATCTTTCATTTTGTTCCTATTTCTTTTCTTCTTGGAGAATAAAGTAAGTAGATGATTGGAAATGCATAAAAATATTGGTCTAATTTTCAAACCTGAATTTTCTCATTTTCACTGACCGTGAAACTGTCCTCTTTAAAATGCTCTAGCATTGTCAAATATTGAGCTAGAAACAAAATTTAAAAAGCATAGTAATCAGCAACGCCTGCTTTAACAGAATATGCCAGAATATGAGAAACTCATTTTTTCACATTATACCCTATTTTCCTGTGCCACCTAGTGTGTACTGATATTTCGTGAATATTCACTAGTGTGTACCCATATTCCGTGAATATCCACTAGTGTGTACCCATATTTCGTGAATATTCACTAGTGTGTACCCATATTCCGTGAATATTCACTAGTGTGTACCCATATT
>JAOXNP010095548.1:0-10459 GCA_028571245.1 Chromodoris orientalis
CTCTTTTTTTGTCATAACAGTTAATTTTACATGTTATTCTAACAATAGAATTTCCAAAAATTGATTTAAAAGAAACCTACCCATTATAAGTCTTAATTTTATATGTAATTATTTTGTACTTTAATCCTAAAACATAGAATTCAAGTTTCATTTGATTAGGTCTCTCCGTTTTCAAGTAAAACGACTTTAAAAGTCGCTGAAAATCGGTTCCAAATCGAAGATGGCGGTTGTTTCTGAGGCAACCAACCCTGATTTTAAAAGATGACTTTAAATTTCCCTTGCCATAACATACAAACTTACACAGAAATAAAGAGCCTAAAGTCAAAAGGTGAAAAAAGTTGGTTCTGGTGTAGTTCCCCCCATGAAACCAATGTTAAACATATGAGCCTGACAACTGACAACTTTAAGGTCATTTTTCTCAGTTTTGAATTTTTCGTGGACAGTCTATCTTATAATTCTTAAATCTCCATAACTATCACAGATGAAACTTCCCATAATGGTAATCTGAATATAACTGTACATAGTGACGGGTATAGTTAGTCAGTTTATTTGATACGTTTGATTTTAGAAGCATTTTATTTTGCAAACTTGGGCCAAATTATGCAATTTTGATGAATGCTCAAATTTAGATTTATGCCAGTTCTTTAAATTATGATAAAACAAATTTTAAAGTACGTTACCATATGCTAAATGATGCATATTTCCCAATGAAAAAAGAATATTGACGATATTTTCAGTAGTTTTGAAGATTTTATAATTATTAGGGTAAACGAAAATCCGAATGGCGGCCATTGCCATGGTAACCATGATGCAAGCTCAACTTTTTTTTGTCTGTAAATGATTTCGGCATGGTAATATATTAGATCATGTCATTGAAAGTCATCCACACCCTTTTTTAATTGATTTGGAAAAATCGGTTGTGAGACCCCTCAAACAGATTTAATGAATGTAAGCACTTTTGAATAAAATGCATGTCTGTACCTTGAAGGTATGATCAAAGATTATGTATTATAATTATAATCTTTGGTATGATTTCATTATTGTTATGTTTTTCCTTTTTCCCCAGGGTCAGTCATATTCACCCAAAGGATACCATGCCTTTACCACTGAACACCGTAGAAGACATAGTGGAAACATCAACACTTTTGTCTTGAGTATACAAATACAAAATTTGACCACAGTCCCATTTCTGTCATGCTAGAGGAAACTCTTGAGACATGAGACTGTTTCACATCCTATCTGAATAAACTTGACATGTTTATTATTCACAAAATGGATGATCACAAAAGAATGCAATATGAAAACAAACCTGACACACTTGTGAATGCTGCTTCTTTTGATAACCCTGCTGATTCATCACAGGAAAGATCAATTTCAAGAAGTGTTGACGATGACATTTTGACTGATGTTTCAGAATGCCCCATTTACTGTATGTCCGACTCAAATGGATGCTTGCACTTCAGTCTTAATATTTTTCATGAGTCGACACTGGATCCGTCAGAGCAGAAGGACCTGGGCCAACAGTTGCTTGAGTACATCAGAGATCACTATAACCAGTACCAAAGAAATCATGGTCAGGATCATTTCAAGGAGTCTTTCCATGAAGGATTTGAGTATTTCACTCCTCTCGTGCAACAATCCCTGTATTATGATTTTACAACACAATATCCTGATTGGAATGTTAGCTTTGAGACATATGTCAAAGCCCTCAGTTACGCATCTTCATCGAAAGGAAAAGCTCTGAATTCAAAGCAACTAACCCATGGCTCTCAGAGTCATTTAATCAAGGAGCAAAGGCCGCAGCTCACATTATCACCATTATCTTCTGGTACTGAGATCAATCCAAGTGCCTCTGACATGAATGCCCCAAGGAAAGTTGAATTAGGCAGTCATAAAAAAGACGGTCACAATAAAAATTATGAGGACAAGGAAGCATTGTTTTTCAATCGACTTAATATCTGTAGAAGGAAAAATAATTCCACAAGTCCTGACCATAAATGCAGACCCTCTGTAAAGCAATCGTTTTCTTTGGATTCATTGTCCAGTTTGTTTCATGGTAAAAGACAGCCAATGCAAGACTTTCAACTTCACCCATTGTCTTCTAAATGCTCCTGTTCTGCAAAAAAGTGTTTGACAGTTTTTCCTGAACAGGAGAGGCAACAAATATGCAAACGTTTTTGGTGTGGAAAAAATTCCAGGGGCAATCTCAAATGGATTGGTGCATCTGTGCAAAGACACTTCCTGCAGTACAGCAAGCCTCATTCTCGATGTTGGAAAAGGAGACCTTTTCTAATTGGAAAGTATTTTCTCCACACACCATCTGTTGGAAAGCAGTCCGTCTGTAGACATTTTTTTCTTACTACCCTAGGGTTGCATTTTTATTTTCCTTTATTTGACATTCAAAGACAAACAGCATTGGCCCATGTAAAACCCAATAGAGAGTCACGTGAATCACAGTCATTCAAAACAAAATCAAAGAAAAAAACCTTTCTAAAACATTTCATGAAGAGGCATATCCGCAAATACTTTTTGCAGCACTGCTTTCATAAAAACATGGCTTTCTCGGCAATTATACCTCAGATCAAAAGATCATTCAAGCGTTTTTCCATCCAATTCCCTCATTTGCTGGACAGTCGAAGTTTCAGGAAATACTTAGCAATCATCTGCAAGATCTTGAACTCCAAAAAATACCATTCAAATTACCTAATGACACCCTCCTCTTCTACATCTATTTCCCATAAGTCAAATGAAAGACAGGACAATGGGGAAAAGAAACAAAGCCATGAATTGGACCCTGTCATGTCTAGTACCTGTGGCTCTGATGGCCTAATCATGAAAATACAGCCAGAGGATTTTGATGAGGTGATAGCGGATGATATCGCTGAGAAATTAAAAGTCGTTATTAGTAACAAGTCTAAGACAAAAGGAAAGCAGTCTATGCCATTAGTTACCATGAATTCTGAAGTTCCTGAAAAGCCAGCAATAAGCGATAAAGAAAGGCGTAAACGTCCTCAACTAACACCTGTCGGCGACAACAATCTGCTCACACCTTCCCAGCTTGCCTCAGACACTGTTATAGAGAAAAGAGGCACAAAAAGGCCGTATACCAAGCGGAAAGGAAAAGCAAACGAGAAGAAGAAAGCATCCATAAAATTTCCTAAAAAGAAGGGACGTCCCCCTCTTGTTTCACGTCCCACAAAAATCTATAAGATAGCTGTGAATGAGTTGGAAGATGATGAAAGTAAACATCCTATGCTGCCAGCGTGTCACTGTACAAAATCCAAATGCGTGTCCAAGGTGTCTGAAGAACAGCGCCATGTAATTCATGCAGAATTTTGGGGCTTGGACAACATCTCAAGGAGAACTTGGATGGTGAAACATGTTCATATTCTTAAACCCAAAAGCCGGTCAAACCGGGCCACTGCTAGGCTTCATAAGATGCATAGGAAATTCTTCCTGCCTGATTCAAGCGGCACTCTGCATGATGTTTGTAAAAAGTTTTTCTTGGGAACACTGGGTTTCAAAGGAGTTGGTGTTCTCAGACCACAAAGAATACCTGGTGTAAACAGTTCTTCACCTCAAATAGAAACAAGGAAACGTGTTCTTTCGTACCAAGTTTGTCAACAGGATGTGATACGCGTGATTCAGTATTGCAAATCCTTCAATAAAGAGAAGAATGTAAGTATTTGTGTTGACGAGAGATTCACCCGGGCTACTAACAGTGGCATAACTTGTACGGATGACCGTCATCAGAAAATATGCGTTCCATATGGATTCACCTGGAAGGAACTGTACAGAGATTATTGTTTAAAACATCACCCTGTCGACTTTGGGTACCAGACTTTTAGAAGTATTCTCAGTCTTGTTGAGCATAACAACTTCTCAGAGGATTTACTTAACAAGTTTCAGAGTTTATCAGCGTCAGATTCTGTTGAAATCTCCTCATATGGAGTACAACAAGACTCCGAGTTAGAGCAACCAGATACATCTTATCAGGAGCAGTATCACATACTTCAGAGTTTTCCCAAGAGCCAAAAGACACCACAAAAAACACCAATCAAAAAAGAATGTCCTTCTGGCTCAAAAACTAAAACTGAAACAGAGAAAAAAGCTCCAAAGCAGCACAAGAAATTGAAACTTTCAAAATCTTTCCTCTCACATGACTTCACCCCGACTGCAAAACGTTACAAAGAAAGAAATGCTGGCAACACCAGGTACAATTTCCGACAAGGAGTTCCCCTCGTGAGTTATGCCCTTGAGGCTGACACAGCTGTCCCAACAGATGATGAGTATCTCAGCAATGACTGGGAAGATAGTGGTTATGACGGGATCAAAGAGGAAACTCCCTCTGACCAAGAGAAAGGTAAAAGGGTTGTCAAGACAGTCAGTAAAAAACGTGGGCGAAAACCTGGAAGGAAGAAAAAGGAAGTTAAGAGCATTCTTACAACTTCCGACGTTGAGCCCGAATGGACCCCTGAGGAACAGCCTGCAAGCCCGAAACCGAAACCAAAACCTAAAATTACTTTGATTGGGAAGAAAAAGAAAATTGTTCAGAGAAGTCGGAAAAAAACTTGGAATCTTAAAGTGGACATAAAACAACGGGAATCTACCATGAGATTTAAAAATCGCCATCCTATTTTGCCACCTTGTAAATGTAACTACAGGAAATGCCATGAAAAGATACCTGAGGCACAACGTGAAAAAATACATTCTCTCTATTGGGGCATCAGCAACAAGCAAGATCGGTGCAAGTGGGTCTTAGAACATATTCAACGGTGTAGCCCAAAAACTCGAAGTAACACGGGACTGCCCTCAAGGAAGAGGGAAACTAGAAGATATTTCTTTCCTAATGAAGAGGATGAAACTATTGAGGTATGCCGAGTGTTTTTCCTGAGGACACTAGGTTACCAGTGGGATTCTGTTGTGGATACAGTCAGCAGAACGTTACCAAGGCCTGGTGGGTATCTTGCTAAAAGTCTAGGATTTTCTGAAGAACAGTTACCTTATGAGGTCATCGTACGGATAAAAACATTTCTGAAGCGTAAAAAGATTCGAAAATCATCAGCTGTAGCTGCACAGTTTCCGGATAATTCTTGTGGAGAGGATGTTGAAAACGATAAAGAGGAAAATTTCACTCTTGAGGGTTACACAATAAAAGATCTTTTCACAGAATATGGGGACCTGCATCCCGCGCATGCTGTAGACTTCCACGCCTTCAAGCAAATTGTGCGTTTTATTCTGGTGCCTGGCTCAGAGATGAAATCGGAATGGGATATCAAACAGGAGCAGTTACATAATGCAGCTGAAGGGAGCAAAGCAGGTTGTGAAAATGTTTTACAACGTGATGGGACGACTAACTTATCGTCAGGGGATGGTAGCTGCCCTGACAGCAGTGTCATTTATTTCACACCTGAATTTGAAAAGCTTGATGTTGAAAAAGCTCTGACCCGCAAGGCGCGAAGACGAAGGCCAGTCTCAGCTAGGAATTGCAAGGAGCAGCATCCAATGCGAGAACCTTGTCAATGTATTCGGAAATGTAGAGAAAAAGTTGATCAGACAAGAAGGGAAGAGATTCATCAACAGTATTGGGACCTTATTACCTACAATCAACGCAAGCAGTGGATCTTAGAGCACATTAAAAGGGAAGCTCCGAAAAGGCGTACTAATCTTACCGGTCCTATAAAGAAGATGGAGACCAGAAAATTTTACCTAGAAGACTGGTCTGGGAATAAGGTAGAGATATGCAAAGGCTTCTTCCTCTCAACGCTTGGGTTCAAATGGGACAAAATGGTGGATACAATCTGCAAAACTACTCCCAGAGATGGGCAATACGTGCGGCCTGATCAAAGGGGCAAAAAACCACCATCACACAAGTTATCTGAAACACTCGTTTCATCAGTGACCAATTATGTAGAGTCCATTCTGGAAACGGCATCTTGCATCTATCCTAAAACTCCAAATCGGTCAAGTAGTGGAAAACAAAAGAAAGCCCCAGAAAGGATGCCTTACGGCTTGACAATGAAAAATCTTTTTGAAGATTACAAGATCAAACACCCCAATCATAAAGTTGGGTATGAGAGCTTTCGTAAAATTTACCGAAGTGTGATCCAGTCTGAAAAATTCCAGCCAATTTCAGCTTCCTCACCTCAAGCTGAAGATGAGGATGATGAGCCAGCCATGGAACCACTCAGTCGCCCACCTCAGCATTTGCCCCCTGCATCGATGCTAGCAACCAACATGAATAGCTCTTCGTCTGAGCGACCAAATGAACAAAATGTACCAAACTTTGAGACTGCTCCTCAGTCTTGTATGTACAACAAAAACCAAGCGGCAATGCGTATTAACAACCCGGAACAAACGCATCTGTCATCTTACCCTAGACAATGTGAGCCGTCCATCATGAAATCATTTCCTGAAGGAATCAATTCCTTTTCTAAGTCCCATGATGTACAATTTTATCCTCCCGGCCTTGAACAAAGCGAGGAAATGTCCATGCAGATGTTCAAGTCCATTTGTCTGCCCTCCTCCAATCCAAACCAAACATATTCCTTTTATCCCAATAGTCTTCCCCTGGATACGTTCCATATGAACTCCGGTTCACAGAGCCTCCACGGTGGTCTACCGTATTCAGAATCCCTGAGACATTCAGAACTGATGCACCATCATGCCTATCAGCCACCAGCACACCATCACTTTGGCCAGGGCCGATTTCATGGCTTTGTTCTTCCTGGTTCGTCATCCAAAGAAGCTGAGCCGCCTCACCACCACTTGCATGCAGAAATGAACATCAACCCGAATTACCGCAATGAATTTGATTGCAATCCCTATCCCACTAAAACCCCCTTGCTTTATCCTCCAGCATATCCTGCAAACACTGACAACATGCCTTCTTCTAGTACTCAGAGGCATACCTTCAACAATCTCCCTATGCAAGTCCATGGAATGCATGATATCAGGGTACGTGATTCTGCTGCTGCTGCTGGGGTTGTATCTGCCCCAACGAATCAGCTTGTGAATGAATCATCATTATCGAATAGTTGTCATGTTCCTAATTCTATTCCTAACGCCCACAACCATCACCCTTCTGGTGGGAATGAGTGGGGATCTCAGGTTGTTCCGTCACCAAACAAAGAGCCTCATAATGAGACAGGGGTTGAGAAAAAGAGTGTCAAAAGGTCAAAGGGCCGGCCTTCTAAGCGGCCGCCTAAGGAAAAGGTCCCTAAAGTGAAAAAAGAGAAAAAAGTGAGACCAAAGTCCAACAGAAACTCTCGCGAGTATAATCCCATGCTGCCACCTTGTGGCTGCTCTGTGAAGAAGTGCCTTGAAAAAATCCCCGAGCCAAGGAGGGAATTCATCTACAACATGTTCTGGGATCTGGGCTGTTACAACAAACGTAAGCAATGGATTGCAGAGCACATCGTGAGAGAGGATCCCAAAAGACGCACCAGTCTTGACAACCCGCTTCGAAGGATGGAGACGCGGCGGTTCTTTTTGCCCAATGATGAGGGGGAGAAAATGGAAGTTTGCAAAGGGTTTTTCTTACGCACACTGGGATTCAAGTGGGACAAAATGGTGGACACGATATGTAAGACAACTGAGAAAGGCCAAACTGTTGTCAGACCAGATATGCGCGGTAAAAAGGGTCCATCTCGTAAGCTGAGTGCAGAGGTGGCCTCCTCAGTGGAAAGTTATGTAAAATCTATTCTACTGGCTGCAAAGCCAGCTTATGAAGCCGTTGCTGATCAGTCGGAGGAGGGTTTGGAGCAGAACCATGACAAGGACATTTTTGTACCGTACGGGCTAACGATGAAAAATTTCCATGAGGACTATAAAGGAAAGCATGCCCACCACAGAGTTGGGTACGAAAGTTTCCGCAAGATATTCAGGCGAGTCAGCAAGGAAGTTCTTGACAGCGTTTCTCTACGTGAAGATGAAAAAGGCAATTTAATGCCTACTTCAGCCAAAGAAAATACTCAACATGTTATAAACCCTATAACCGGCTTACCCCAAGAGGACCCAGAAAATGAATAGCTTGATTGAGACAGGCATGAAGTGAAGTTCAGGCTTCAATTTTAGAAGTATTGAAACATTCAGGTATTTTGGGTATTTTTATTTTATACGGCATAGTATTGAGTACTTGCTAAAGATAATTAGATGCATTAGAATGTCTTGTTTGCACAACCCATCTCATGAAACAAATTGTCTGTCTTTTCATTTCATTCTTCTATCTCATCTTCTATTTCTTTCTCATTTTTCACAAAATTTTGGTGTTTTCAATTAGGAAAATGGTTGCAAGAATATCAAATAATGTTTATTGATACCGTATGTTTACATTTTCCTTTGTTCTTATACACACTGAATCACATGCAGTTCAAGTAGATTTCTTTTTGTACTTACCTATTTGCTTTTTATTTGTATTATAAAATATATATATTACATGTATGTATTACTCAAATGATCTAGTTAATTTTATCCTCCTCTTCGTCTTCACCCATGTCATCTTTCTTTTTCTTTTCTTTTTCTTCTTCTTCTTCTTCATTTTTTTCTTCATTTCCACTTCCCAGTCATACCAATCCTTCAGGTTCTGGAGGCCTTAAAAAGTCCCTTATTTTTAAAAAACAACGGGGAAAGTCTTTCGAAAGCTTAAACACAGTCTTACTCCAGTCCCACATTCCTTCACCCATCTTGCCAACTGGTTCATTATCACACAGATCAAAGAACGGAATCAATGTAATCATTTGTGAAGAAAGAGAATGATACTTTGAAAAAGTTTTGAGGGTCAGTATTAAGTTGGGTTTTTTTTTAGGAAAAATAAAAATAAAGAATGATCCTTAATTTTTAGGTTAAGGTCCTTTAAGTAAAATGTGCTTCATTTTTATTGCTTGAATTTGGTATGAACCAAAGGTTCTCCTTCCTTTACTTCCTCTCCATCGTCTTCTCCTACGTCGTCTTATTATTATTATTTTTATCTCCATGATATTACATGTATTATCCTGAGTATTTCTCCTACCACTGCCAGTAGACCCACCCTTACTTGTTTTCAAGTGTACGCTAGTCTCTGTCGGTGTTTGTCCATGGGGTAGTGTATTGCTATGTATGTATGTATGTATTGTTGAAGAGCCGTTAGAGGTTTTTGTTCCCATAGATTTATTCTTATTGAACAGTGTTTGGGGGCTGGGCAAGAAAAAGTTAATTTATTAAACTGTCAGTTCCAGAGGCTGGTAGAAACTGCATTGAAATTGAAGTACCAATATATATATATATATATATACTCGTATAGTAGTTTACATGTCTAGTTTCACATTTGACGTTTGTATCATTATTATTTCCATTACATGTATTTGGTATTACACTATAATATATAGGTGGTTTACTGATTTATGCTCTGTATATTATATAGATTGATAGGCCCCTTCTATTGGTTCCTTGTGATTTAAGGTAGGCCTCTTCTAATGGTTTATTGTGATTTAAGGTAGTATGGAGATAATTACAGACATAATTTACAATCATTGCAGTACAAAATTTTGAACAAAGAAACCATCTGAAAAACCGGTCGTCAGAAGACACCGTCGACAAAAGGAGATGGAGAAACTTAGAGGGGAAAAGAACACTTTAAAGAAACAGTTTAAGAATGCATCAGAGTCAGAAAAAGCGGGACTCGACATCATTTGGAAACAGCTTTGCTCAAGGCATAGTGCTTTAAGTAAAACTGAAAGGGTACGGAAGAAAAAGGTTAGGCCAAAGCAGACAAAGAAGCAATTCATCAGAATCCATACCAATTTGGCAAACAACTCTTTTATCCCCGGCGAGCGGCGTAGTCTTAAAAAAAAAGCAAGCCGCTAATAACGGAAAGAACCTATTTTCAAGCCGTAAATTGACTATTGATAGCAAGAAAGACTCGACAGACGATACACAGCCAGGGACTAGATATTGACAGGAATCACTCCTGGTAGGTTTACAAAGGACAGATTCGGCCGACAAAATAGAGCTTGGATCTATTTCACGATCAGTTATACGGCTGGTGGAAGAAGGGTCATAGGGTTCGATCGGTTAAACAAAAAAGAAGAAAATAATTAAAAAGTTATGCCAGATAATTATAATAGAACGGATGGACGAATGCGACGTAACAGGGGCGGCATAGTGTTATATGAATAAGACTTGGGGGGTACGTAGAGAAGTGAACTGTGTCCCTTGCTGCTTTATATTTGGCAAAGGCAATGGGTCGATAAATGCATTTCATTTTTGGGGTTGGCGCTGCTTTTTTTAATCTTAATTTGTATCTCGTTATCTCGTTCGCTGGAGGAAATACTAGGACCATTAGTGAAAGAGAGATAATTATCGATAGGCAAGCAGCTGTCAATGCACAGACGGTTGATTTTCTCGAGATGAAAAGAACAATTACATCTCTCTCTCTCTCTCTCTCTCTCTCTCTCTCTCTCTCTCTCTCTCTCTCTCTCTC
>JAOXNP010096659.1:0-10445 GCA_028571245.1 Chromodoris orientalis
AGAGAGAGAGAGAGAGAGAGAGAGAGAGAGAGAGAGAGAGAGAGAGAGAGACAGACAGACAGAGAGACAGACAGACAAACAGACAGACAGACAGACAGAGACAGACAGAGAGAGACCAGATGAAGAGAAGTGAATTTTGAGCATGTTCACTACTAAATCGTAAGAAGGCCTTTTCCTACAATTTGAAGGTGCCTTGATAGGATCTGTCAACCTAGAAGAAAAACAAAAGTAGGCCTAGATAAAGTCTATGAGGAAACTAAATTATGCCATTGAAAAGGCATAAAAATACATAAGGGACAAGAAAACATGTACAAACATTTTTTTTTATGTAAGGTTGGCAGTACTACAATCGCCACCACTAATTAACCAATCCACTTTGCATTATAACCCACTCCTTAACTGAAACGGAATTTACTATTTAAAAATACCCCTTATCCACGTCTCAGACCACAACTTAGTTTTATAACTTTTTGACTGATCATGACTCAGGGATGCTACTTGGCTTTTACAAAAAATGAACTTGTTTCACTGAAATTTTTTGGAGCAAAAATCAAGGTACATGTGAGAAGAGGCTTGCATCTCTCCATTTGGAGCTCCTGTCAATAAAAGACCGAATCAATTTTCTAGATATAGGGTTAAAGCTTGAAAAAAACACTCAAATTTACGTGAGGCAGACTTTCTTACTCTATTTTCGATGCAAAAGCAACAAAAACGTTTGGTGCCTGTAAATCCTTGTTTTGCGTAACCAAAACTTCTGCATGAGTACATGCATGAATTACTCCTTTTGTAGCTATGTCTTATAACCTGCTTTAGCTATTAAGCCAGTTTCTTTGTCACACATGAGGCGGTGGCGACTGCACTTTGATGTCGGTATTAAATTTACAAAGGATGTACGAATGAGGTAGATCCATGATCTCTATGTCATAGTTGTGGGTATGTTGGAATATCAAAGCATGGCATTAAAGTCAAATATGAGCTGAGGTCAAATTTGTTTAATCTTTTAGGGCTCTATTGACTCTACTGTCATCTGTACAGCCATTGGAAAAAGAAAGTCAACAGGCTGATTCAAAGGGAGAACAGACATGGCAGAAATGGACAAAAGTACTCAGTCCTTCCAGATAGTAAGTAAGAGACCCAGAAAGTATTTCTCTGCAAATATTAATATTAGAAGCTAGCTGGAACCTATTAGGTCACATTCTAAGAAGTTAAGCAAAGAAATCCCGACCAATAAGGCAACGCAAGCCTTTTTCACCATAGACGACAAGAAATTCAAGGGGCAACTAAAAACGATGCTCCCAACTATTCTAAACAGAGATCTTGCACTTATCGACCATCCACTTGGACTCTCAACTAACAAACTGGATAAGATCACTGAACTCATACAGGACAGAAATAGATGGCAAGAACTGACGACTAGAATAAAGAAAGCTGCCTAAGTGTCTCAGACAGAGCACTGGAATGTGATACACTGGAATGTGATACGGCTATAAGTCAGTCAAGTAAGTTTAATTTAGGTGATATGGATTGCTTATAATAATAATAGAGTGTAGATTTGGTGGTATGAACCAAAATACAAAGTTACGTCCTTGAGTTCTTGAATGATATTTTTCAGAAGAAGAAAAAAAACAACAATGAAATAAAAGATATAAATGTGCTCTGAATTACCGATATGAAAAACTTTCTCTCACCTTTTTACACTGATCACACTGGACTGCCATGTTGGATTTTGCCTGAAGGTTGACACGGTATAATGACAAGCAGTTAAGCGAACAGAAAAGCTGGTATCTATTCTCTTCATCCAGTCTTTCAATCATGTCAAAATTCGTCTTCTTGGCCCCACACCATGTGCACTCCACAACTTTGCGATTAGCCACACGGAAATTGTTTACGCACTGATCACTGCAAAAACGTTTAGTCAAACCCTCAAACTGAATAAAATGTACTTGGGCCTCGATTGAGGTGCATGTCATACCACAACTATCACATTTATTCACATTTATTTTATTTGTGTATTGAAATGCTGACAAGCAAATATCACTGCATAAGTTGAATGTTTTAGACTGAAACCGAACACTGTGTTTCACAGCGCGTCCTTGAACTTTGCATACAGAACATGTGCCATTTTCAGCGGATTTGCCCATCTGAACACTGACAATCTGAACGTCATCACACTCGCCTTCAAGCTTTTTCACACATGACCATGAGCAGAATTCCTTTGGCTTGCTGTCCATCCCTACTTTGGCAGAGACAGTGGCAAAAGAGAGTAAGTCTTTCTGGCAATAGGCACACATTCTCAAATTCTTTTTAAACTCCTGGTAACATCTCTGCTTACAGAAGGGACGCATGTCATTGCCAATTTTCAAGCAGAAAGAAGCCCTCATGTCTATTGGAATGTACGCATTGCAATGAGAACATGTATTGTTGAGGGTAGCTTGAAATTTAGCCAGGCAAGACTCTCCGCAAAAGTCAAGGCCCTTCCAGTTACAAAATTTGTGGGGCGCATTGATATTCAAAATCTGACAAACATGACAAGTTTTGTACTGAGGCGTTTCTCGTGAAGCATTTGAAGAGGCTGCTGATGCAGTCGTGGAGGATGAAGTAGCTGCTGATGTTTTGGACGCTTTTGTTGCTTGAGAGCTGGATTTTGAAACAGGCAATTTTAATGACTGGGAAGTTGCACCAGAATTAAGTGCCTTTTCTTTTTGCAAATAGCGATTTGGACTGTTTCTGAACTTTTTGAAGCAAATATCTCCACATAACTGCTTTGTGTCACCACTCCGAACAATATTGTACTTGCACTTTGTTACCTGAAAAGATAAAATTTACAAAAATTTAGATACCTACGACCAATGAAAAGTTTAGTTTAAATTAAGGTATACCTTATGAATAAGTCAAAATTTATAAAGGGCAATGAGAGAGAGACTGCCTGCTCACAAAGCAGAAAAACTTTGAAATCAATGATAATAAAGTACAAAATAATGTCAATTGTTTTGCACTGTTTCATGCTTAAAATGATACAACAGTTGTTTAATAGTAGTATACCAACTCACATAATGCCTCATTATTTAAGTATTTTCTAACTGAGCCTTGGAATATTGCCTTATATTGTTATATAATTGATGGTATGGTGTGGACCAAAAAAACTTAACAGGACTTCGAACGCTTCTAACTATACTGTATGATTTGTTGTTTGATATCCGTAAAGCTTAGCCTAGACGTAGTATAATTCAATTGAATAACGAACATGAATTTTCATAGTTATAATGATGTTTCATGAATATACCAGATTTAAATATACCCACTCCAAAGTGAAAAATGAAAAAAAAAAAACAATAAAAAAAAAACAACGCCCAGCTGTACATGATCCTTTTGAGGTACTGAAGATTATTTCTGTAACAATTCCATGTACATGTGCTCTTTGCACATGCTTATAGTTATACAATGTAAGTGAGAGAAGTGGATGACACCAACCAGCACTCTACTATTTACTAGATCTTTTCAGTTTAACATTTCACAGACACTGCAGTCAGCTAAACTTGCCTTCTAAATGTTTCAGTGAATAATCATCTAATTTCAGTTCTGATGCAGTGTTCTTTCAATCTTCTAGGTGTGTTAATTCAAACTAGATTGATCTACACCTGTATGTAGATCTAAAACTGACCTCAGACCTATTATCTGAGGCTGACTTCACTAATCAAACAATGGTTCTAAATACAAGAAAAAAATGTCAATGAGACCTTTCTTCCTTGAGAAAAAGGTTTGCGCTCTGCATACTGTATGCATTATTAGAAAATCTATCAAAGATCAGCTGGCAGCAATATTTCTTCGACAATTATGATTACAACTTTATAGAACTTCATTTATTTCATTGGATTATACAGATCTATACTGAGTTTAAAACATATTGAACAAGATATCATATACAGAATGTTCCATAGTAAAGGAAACCCTTACAGCGCCAAGTGCCCATTCGATAGGTTTCAATCTAGGAGTCCAGACATAGCAGGACAGTTCACCAAACCATGGTGGGCTCACTATGTAAATGGGAGTGAGAGTCCCTCAATTGGCTCCATGAACTGTCCTGTATATGATGCAAGCCAAGATCACATCATCAAATCATCATACCCTGTTGAATGTCGAGATCAATATGAACCAGGAAATGTGATTTCTTTAAGATACTCCATAAGCAGGAGAGACAAGACAAAAGACGAACTACGTCTTGGACCTAAGTTCAAACTAATTAGCTTTCGTCTTGCTCTTCTTCTTATTGATCATCTTTAAGAATTCACATTGGTTCATAATGATCTTGATTCTTTCTCAATGGTAGCATTTTTGTAATTACTTCCCTGTTGAACATCTGGTCTGTATAAGTTATTGCTCTCATGTTAAATAGATAACGTCCTTTACACACATCGCAAATGCGCAAGCCAAAACTAAAACTAACCAGTGAAAGGTGAGCAAGCTTTGTGTTTACTATGGAGAACTCTGTAGTCATGAACATTCAAAGTACAGCTACGTTTTTTGTTTTTTTTTGTTTTTTTTTTTGTTGTTTTTTGTGGGTTTTTTTTTGGGGGGGGCACCCAATACATGTACTTTTTCCTTTTTCTTTTTTTACTTTTTTCCCCACAATGTACAGCACTCTGAGCTAATTGAGGGAAGGTGCTTTAGAAAGACTTTTTTGTATGTGTGTGGAGGGGGGAAAGCCTTATGTACCCATTAACAAGTCATTGGTCTTCAGAAACACTTTCCATCTTAGAACAATTAAGTCTTCACTCTTTCAATGTGCTCTGGATAAGATTTTGAAGTTTATCAAATATATCCAATCAAAGAACAATGGACAGAGATAAATACAAAATGTAATTCATGATAATACAATAGAAGTATCATGGGCTACAAACATACAGGTTTAGATTACAAGACCGAATAAAAGATCCTTTATATGTCATTAGCATGCATGATCCTCTTATTTTCAGACATATTCTCGTTATATTTTAGTTTGTTTGGGGTTTTAGGACTCTTTTCAACCATGATTTACAGATGGAAAAAAAAAACATCCCTCAAAAAGGCATAACCACCCAGGATTTTGTACCGCCCTTTGTGTACAAAAGTACTTGATCCTTCTAGATAGCAAGTGACCCCAATAGCATTTTTGAGTCATACAGTGCACACAAGTGGGGGATGGCCATTGAATATTAAATTAGCTCCTTCCCTCCCAAAGCAAAATCTTTCTGCCTCTAAGGAGAGCCTGACAGAAGACAGGACAGCCAAGAGAAGAAACTCTCACTTCAGCCTTCATCATCCTCTAAAACATGTTGGGGAAGTCTGGCATTGGGCTTATTCTACACCTCTCAATTGAGGACACAGGACCCACAAAGAGTTGTCATTTTGGTAGTCATCTCAGTCCATTTATGGACAAAATGATCAGTTTTTATCATATTGAAAACTAACTGAAATTCTGAATATATCCAGATTTTGGGACATGTGTAATCCATATTAAATCAAACCACAAATTTGGGTATTATTAAAATAAAATATGGAATCATGAGGAAGGGAAATGAAAATGTATGAAATCAATCACAAAAATGCACTATTATTAGCTCTAGATCAAAGATAAATAGAATGCCTTGACTTTCTATCATTCTCCAACCCATCTGTTAAAAATTTTACTTTTAAACACCTGCTGATTTATCAATTTTCCACAACATACAAGCACAAAAGTGAGCTACTCACAGTTTGACAAACGATGCAAGTCTGTATTTTGGATTTACTTTGAGATTTGTTGTTCACTTTTTCATTCTCTGATGAACTGGCTGAAGAATATTTAAAAAAATTGTTTTCAATTTGAAATCTACAAAACTATAAGAGATGACATAACAGAAAAGTATATAATGTGTACATTTTTTATCCTTTACAGGGAGGCCTAAGTATAACACATTGATGCAGAAGCACAAAAATGGATCATCCCATAATAGAACAAAACTCAAATTGAAACAAAATTAATATGATGCTGAAAAAGAATACATTCTGTGAAGTGAACAAGTACATTATGACAGAGCACAAAAAAAAAGAAACAAAAAAAGCACTTAAAATAAAAAAATCATTAAAATAGAATCATGCAACAAAGAAGCGAAATCAGACTTCCAAATTCAATCAAGAAACTTAAAATTAAATTCTACTCCTATCAATTTACACCTGGATAGGATAAAAAAAAAAATATTCAAAAATCAGTTATAATATAATATCTCTTCTGACTTGACAGAAGGGTAAAACAGGGGTATGAACTGATACCATCTCCACCACAAACAAGTTTCTTCATTTCCTATTTTTAAAAAAAAGGATCATTCAGTGCTGCAATTGAATTAACATATATCTAAAACTGTACAACATTAATTGGAGTGTGTATCCAACTCCATGAAAAAAGGTGAAAATAAAGGTACCATAAATAATAATCCTCCAGTCAAAAAAACTAGTCAGGTATAAATGTTAAATACAAAATTAAAGGACCTGCCCAAGAGTGGTAGATTTGCACTAACTGATATTTAAAGCAAATCTCTACATCTCTAAAGAAACTACACCCGAAAAGCCCAACTATGCTAGCACCTACCAACACGGAAATTATGAAATGGGATTTTTTAATAGAATATATCTGAAGTTAGGAGGCATTGAGACCTTTCAGGATTATGGCTGGTAGTTCTCGAGAGGTACTGAATTAAAAGGGGCATAGCTACATAAGCTAGGAATCAGCCTAGTCCATTACAGATCTGCTAAAAGCATATCAGACTCAGAAACCTGTTATTTAAACCCAGCTTGTATCATAACATTAAAAAGATCTGTAGTTATGCAAGATGAGAAGAGTTATGGTTCCTAAATTGTAAGAATAAGCACTTCGAAGTACAGATCACAATATTCACACTGTTCACATCAGAAAATTTATGTTGACAAAGCAAAGTAATGGCCTGGCTTAGCTTATTTCAGCTGTTATTATAAATCATACGCAACTAGTTATAACTCCTTTTCGAAAAAAAAATAATTAAAAGCTTACCACCAGCACCAGCAGTTGGCAAAACCTGAAATTGAAAAGAAAATTTTTTTTAAATATTTATTTATCTTTAATGAATAAAGGTATGATTCTGCTAAATACCATGGCTCACAAAACAATCACACTCTGAAGTTTTTAAATACTGGTAATTTAATTCTTTAGTTTAGAAATATGATATACAGATATATTCCAACTTAACTATGATTACAGTATGTCGTTCTAAAAAGTGTATTGACTATCCATATTTCATGGACAAAGTAAGTAGTCTACTCAAAGGAATAAAGATACTGTGCATAGAGTAGCAATGAAAATGGTACAATACTCACTGATCCATCACAGGCATTTGCATGAAGCTGGTGTTGCTGGCCGGAGACGGCTGCTATTTGGATGCCCAAACCACTTTCACTTGCGTCCTCACCCCTAGCTTTCTTAGATGAAAGTGCATCTTGCTCATCATCCACTACAATCACTTCAGATTTCAGTTTCGTCACATCCACAGCATCTACTTTCACATCTCCCACAACAGGTTCTTGCACCTTATAATCAGAGTTGGCTTCTTTCTTTATTTCCAGCATCATTATCACATCGTTATCATCACTTTGTAGATTTCCAGCCTTCTCCTTCATCATTTTATTGTTACCTTTACTTTGCAACTCCTTTGGCCCAGAGAGGGATTCTTTTTCCTTTGTTGTTTCAGCCTTATCTGTCAATGTGGCCTGACTATCAAGTGGCACACTGCTACCATTGTCTTCTGTCTCTATTGTCTTGGCTTTCAGTGATTTGTGTGTCCTGACATCTGAATCGGAAACTTGCGAAGGATGATTTTGATTTGTGCCAATGCAATCATTGGCTTCATGAGCATCTAAGGCTTTGGGTGGTGTGAATGATGTTAAATCTACAGATACTGTTTCATGTGATGGCTGATCAAAGATTTCAGCGCTGTTAACCTTTGCTAGTTTTTCTTCATCTGACCTTTCATCATCCTTATCGAGATTAATTACCACAACACCTTTTCCCTCTTTATCATCTGATTTATGGTGATTTCTTTCTTTTCCTTTCACTTCAGATGTCTCTTTGTGCATCGATGGATCCTCTTCATTTGAATCTTCTAACAAAGCACTGTCTTTATCAACTTCCATATCGTTTTCATTTTGAGTTAGACTAACCACATCCTTGACACATTGGTGCTTTTGCGGTCGATCATCTTCAAAATCCTTCATGGCACGTCCATCAACATCTACCTCTTTGGTTGACTTTTCAGATTCTCCAGTTGCTTCCTTGATGTCCGCAAGACATGGTTGCTTTGTCTCTCCCATGTCTTCTTTAGATATAGGATCATCATCTACTTCCATGCTGGTTTCTTCAGTCTTGAAAGCCCTCCCATAATTCTCCTCTTCATTAGGAGTATCTAATTTTTCTGCCTTTTTTGTGTTTTCTGCTATTTCGTCTTCATCCAGCATATCTGCCTCTGCAGCCTTTGTGCTGATTGCAATCTGGTCATCAACATCCATTTCATTATCTTTACAATAAATTTCTTCAGATTCTTCTCCTCTTCTGCCCTGTTTGTGCATGTCAATATGATTATCCTTTTGATGTCTCCCCTCACATAATTCTATCTTCTGTCCCTGCTCAACATCACCTGTGGTGTTTCCTTTCTGATGAATTTCTTCAAACTGACTCTTGCTTTCATCCTCTTTATCAGCATCTGTGATATTCTTCTGATGAATTTCCTCAGACTTTTCTGTGTCAATATCCTCTTCATTAACTTCTTTCACATTTTCTTTCTGACAAGTTTCTTCAAACTTTTCTACATTTTCATCCTGTTCATTTGTTGACATTTCTATCCTACGACCTTCTTCAGAGATTTCTGTGTCTTTCCGTAGTCCCAAGGCACTTGAACGGTTCTCTTTCTCACTAATAATTTCTTCTGACATTTCTGTTTTGTCTTCCTCATTGACATCTGTACTATTTTCTTCATGATGATTTTCTCCAGACATTCCTAAGTTTCTGTCCTGGTCATTGTCATTGTCCACATTAAGGTTCTCCTGATGAGATGGTACTCGGTGGTTTCCTGAGATATCCACCTCATGTCCTTTGGTAGCAAGCTGGCCATAAAGACCATCATGTTTCGAACCAAAATTGTCCATTTCATCCTCTTCTGCAGTATCTTCCAAAATTGTAGCAGACTTCAAAGAAGGGCTATCCTCTTGTTCACAAACTCCTTTCTTCTGGTTGTCTAAAGAGGACTCAAGAACATTGCCATCCTTGTTAGACTCTTGTTCCATTTCTGCAACACTGGACTTTTCTGCCTTGTTGCTTTCACAACTATTCCTCGACTCTTCTTTCTTATTGCTTTGGAGACTGGTTAAATTTTGATCTAAAATTTCTTTGCCAACAATTTTGTTTGTGTCATTAACATCTTTGCTCACTTCCCCTCGACAGGAAGGAGTATTTAAATTATCAGAAAAAGATGTACTATTTCCAATCCCATTTGATTTTGATACTTCTTTCGTCTGTCTATTCAACCTGGGATAAATATCTTCAGGGAGTAAATCATAATCAGAATCCTCTGTTTCATCATCATTTGTATTTTTCAAATCAATACATGTAATTTCATCACCATCTGTCTGAAGAAGATCTTCCTCTGAAATTTCTTCTCCATCCTTTTCATTATTTTCAGAATCTTTATCACATACAAGAGGATCTAAAACTGCTTCATGTGATTTCTCAACATCAACAGATTCCTTGTTGTTAAGATTAGGAGCAACATTTGTTTCGTTTGCTACGTCTTCATTCTCCACTTTTTGTTGAGATTCTCTTGCCTCCAAATCAGATCTTTCAGAAAATGCACTAGTTTCATCGCTTGTTTCATTTAACTTGGAATCTTCCTTACTGGAACTGTAAGGAGGAATGACATCTTTAAATGGAACGGCCTCCCCTTCAGAAAGATGAGACAATTCATCATTTGTTTTACGTTCTGCATCAATACCCTCTGAGTCAGCAGTGTAAGGTGATAATGTTGACTCATAAGGTGTGCCTGAGATGCTTCTAATTTGGGCAGTTTTAGCGTGATCAAAGCAGTCTCCTTCATTATTTTCCCCCCTTTCATTTTCTTCATCCTCAAATCTTTCAAGATTTCTTTCATTTAATGAGGCAAGCTGTTGCCTGTTGTTCGATTCTGACTCAAGGTTTGAGTTGTTCTCATTCTCAAAGATGGCCTCTTCCCTCTCCATTCTCCATCTGTAGAAACAGGAAAGATAAATAAAAAAAAATGGTAACTGACATGGATCAAAGTATTTATAATGTAGAAAGTGTTGAATTATGCAAAGTCCCTATGTTAAGTCTTCAAGGAATTTCTTACAATCACCTAGGACAAAATATTTCATCACTAAGCTATACAGGCATA
>JAOXNP010097770.1:0-10440 GCA_028571245.1 Chromodoris orientalis
AGCAGCAGAGTTGATTGAGTTCTTGACATGTTCGTTGGTTATATGTTCTCTGTATGAAATGCCAAGTATTATTCGGAAGATTTTGTTTCAAATGTCTCGATTTTTCTTTCAGTCTCTGTCCATGATTCACATCCATAAAGGAGAATGGCCACTACAGGGGATTTTATATAGTTTGATTTTGGTCCCAAGACAAATTTTGCTTCTCCAAATTTTGTGTAAGCGAGCCATTGCAGCTGTCGTTTTAACATGACATGTGGAAATAGAAAGTAGCCTATGACACACTCGGGACAAATACAAGAACCCACCAGTTGAAAGCAACAGCAATTGAAGATAAGAATGGAAGGCCCATTACAGATAATGATGGTGTAGTAAAGAGATGGTCTGGATATTGCAAAGAATTATATAACCACAAACTCAACCCAGACACCACTATACTCTTGGAAAAACAAATCCCTCCATCTGACAAAGAAAGTCCAGAAATACTAAGAAAGGAAGTACAAATGGCAATTAAGAAACTGAAGCTAGGAAAAGCACCAGATATAGACAATATACCATCAGAGCTCATTTAAATGAAAAAAGACCATTTCATCAATGCATTACATATCCTCTGTCATTTGGGCAGAAAGGAGGTGGCCAAAGGAATGGACACAATCTTTAATAATCCCACCTCCTAAGAAGGGCAATCTAAGATATTGTCAAAATTATAGAACCATCAGTTAAATCAGCCACCCAAGTAAATTCGGGCTTGGTATCATCCTAAATCGCTTGAAGTCTCAAGCAGAAGAAATACTTGTTGAAGAACAAGCAGGATTCAGAGCAGGAAGAAGCAATGTGGAACAGATGTTTAACTGTAGAAATGATTGAAAAATATTTACAACATCAAAAGGATATGTTCCACAACTTCATTGATTTCAAAAAAGCCTCCGACTGTCTGGCATGATGGGATATGGCATGTCCTCAGTAGATTCAATGTAGAAAAAAGACTGATTTCAACAATCAAGGCACTGTTTGACAATGCAAACAGTGCAATACTCATGAACAACAATATAGGAGAAGCTTTTGAGATGACGCCAGAGAAAGTCTTGGCCTAATAACATCAAAGACTGGATAGAGTCACCAATCAGCAAACTCATTTGCACAGCTACTGATCGAGGTGCATTGAGAAAAATGTCACTTTCTTCTGCTGCTAGATTCCCCCTATGACAAAAGTCATGGGATGAATGAGTGAGTGAGTGAACTCCATAGGAACAAAGGATCAAGAAAAGCTCCGTGGTAATAGTATGCACCAGCATGCTCTTTTCACAATAAAATCTCTTCAAGTTGACAGTGATTGGCAAGTCACTGATCTTGTTGAATTGCATGAATGTATATCATGTTGGGTGACTGTATATTAGATCTGGGTCTAAGAAAACAGCTGTAATGACTTTGATCACAATGAGCACGTGGCTCAAGTCGAGCTTGTACCTGGTCGACCTGCAAACACCAATTAGTGCTCTTCGCAGCTGAGCATAGGGGAAAACCAAAACAGTGCTCTTAACAGTTAAGAGTCGGGAAAGCTAAAACACCAATCTCAGCTCAGCGGGTCCAGGATTAATTTTATGAGTTTGAAGTGAAGCACATTTATTTCCCTTTAGTGTCATATACAATACGCTATAATCTTTGATGTGTACATTTTGTTCTTGATATCTAGGAAAAGGGGAATCAAAATCATCCCGGCTAAAAGAAAATCTTAATTGCCTCCAGACCGGGCAATCAATTTTGGGCGGAAAGGGTAACGTTTGAAGCGGTTATTGAAAATCCATAGGGAAAGAGCAGTCTTTCTTCATCACAGTGACACATGCATAACTTACAAATTATTCTATGTGAGAACAGAAAGAACTTCTTTCACTTCTTGCCATGGTATTGCCCTAGTATTTCCTCTGACAATGATGCTTTCACCACTTGTAGAGCCTTAAGAAAATGATTCTGTTTCACCTTTAAATCACTTGTAAAACTTGCTTGTGCTGCATTTTGTCTTATTGCTACAAGGCCAGCCTGAAAATGAATAAATTTTGGTTATTTTTCTTTATTCATTAAACATTTCGTTTGGGTAAGTCATTCCGAAAATGGTTGGTATGTTATAAATTTCCTTTGTGCAAATGTATGGCAAAAATGATTCTTGTTTACAGCAATATCATGCATGTTTGTGATTATCTTTGTACATCTGCATAACTTAAATCATAATGTGGAGGAAAAAATGTCAGAGTACATCATTGATTCAATTGCTTAAAGTGACAAATGCAGACTTGCCAACCTTTGGAAAATGGAATCAGGGACACCCCATCTCGGACAGAATTTTCATACATGCCAGCACGCGTACGCTACTTATAAGGGATTTTGAGATGACGGATTTGAAATGTACTTAAAAGTGTACAGAACATGTATATTTATCCTAACTAAGTTTAAACAGATTGTTTGCTAATAAACTTATTATTGAACAAATGAAAAAATAAACTCAAATAAGGGCTTAACTTTTTCAAAAAATCTGATGAAAATTATTTCATACTTACAATTCTATGTACAAGTCTATTTACAAATCAAGGGATTGGATCGAGGTCTAACGATCCTGAGAGGATGCAAGATGCTCCCTTGTTGCCTTCTTGCATTTCTTGAGAATCTCCTTATCAAGGGTGAAGCTGTCTGTGCTCACAGAAAACAAAATTTTCACCTTTGAAACCTCATTTAATGAAGGGAAATTCTTCTGTGTACATGTTTTTTCTTAGAAGGTAGCTCAACGAGTTTGGTAGCTTTTCTTTTAGATTAATAGATTCACAACGTTCCTTACTATTAGATCCAGAGGAGGGCACAGATGAGGTCTCAGAATCCAAAAGACTTTTTGATTTCATAAGAAATTTATCCATGATGATTCAGAATTACTCTACATACAAACTGGATCTAGATCTAACATCACAAACTATATTAATCTATGTCGTGCTTGAAGCAAGTGGTAAAATACAATTGGACAGCCCGCTACAACTGGATCTAATGTTATTTCAAATTTGATTCGATGTTCTGAAGGCCGAAGGACCACCATATTGTTTGTAATCGCTGCAATATTGACAAAAAGTATAGTAAAAATATGTTACTGTTACTATTATGTACTTCATCAAAAAGTCGATTAAAATTTAATATCAAAACTAAGTCTGTGTCCGTATTGACTAGGCCTATCAGACAGGGTACGCGCGCCCTCTGAATGAAAACTTTCGGTCCAGGTAAAGGGACTTCCAGAAAAAGTAACGTGAAACCAGTACGGTGTATCTAGGTTGAGAAATTATTTCCGACGCGACACCCCGACTTAAAATTTTTTAAAATTTTGAAATCCGGGACTGTCCCAGAAAATCCGGGATAGTTGGCAGGTCTGTGATTCCTCAGGTCATTTTCTATCTTCCTCATTATGTCCTCTGCATATAAGCTGAAAAGATCTGGTGACCTTGAAAGGATCCATAGGGATACTCTCTAAACTCAACATGGCTTTCAGTTTGCAGTGGAGTGTCTTTAGAAGCGTCATTAACTATGGATGAAAGTTCACACCTGTGAGAGTTTGCCTGGATGAAAGTTCACACCTGTGAGAGTTTGCCACAATTTTTGACGGTCAAAGGCCTCAGAGTACTGGTAATCAATGAAGCAATTCTAAGGTCATGGTTCATTACATTATATTTTTATAAAAGAGATGTCTAGTTCAGCAGTTGGTCTCTGGCGTGAAGCTCACATGTGTTTCAGCTATCTCTTCCTCTAGTTTATTGTGTAATCCATTCATAATAATATTTAGTGGTACAGTTGCCGCCGCTCAATCTGAATTTTGATAATCTAAATTTTCGGTTAATCTGAATTTTCCCCATAGAACAGACATTTTTCTATATAACTACTTCACATAATCTGAATTGGACCGATCAATGTAAAAGTTTATTTTCAAGATCAATGTCTTCACAACCTTTCAAAAACGTGGGCAAACATGGAATGACATTGAATGACCTGATAAGTAAACCACTTCAGACAAAAGGGGTGGGGACAGCGATCAAAAGCCCACTGACACCACTACCTGATGATGAGAGCTGTCTGTCTGTGTGGCAGTCAAACTTTCTGCATGCGAGCCATGGTCAAGAGCTGATGTGATTGATTTTTTGGGGTGGGACTTTTTAGTAAGTAAGTGATTCATGTATGTCACATCTCACTGCACAGACCGTGACTGACAATCAGCCATCATCAACAGATGTCTATGAAGAATTCGACAATGTGGTACAGCCTTGTCAGCCACATTAGTAGGAGCAGCATTGTTCAGTGAGCAATTCAGTCATACAGACAAAACAAAGAAACAAAAAACAAGAAAAAAAATTTCTAATATGGCCAATGACAGTCCCAAACCCATATAAACATATAGGGGACTGTTCGCATATTAAATCTTAGGGAAAATATCTCTACATCTGATTTTCGGTTAATCTGAATATTTGGATAATCTAAATTTTTTGCTTGTTCCCAACAAATTCAGATGAAGTGGCAGCACCTGTATTTTACTAGCACGATATATGAGCACTATGGTCCTATAATTATCAAATAACTGTGGGTCTCCTTTTTTTGGTAGCTACTGGTACATAATTACACATTTTCCAATCAAGTGGCCATTGCTCAGTTTGTCATATTTTTCTTATCAGAGTATGGTTAATCTTTTAGTGTTTCATCTCCACCAGCATGAATCATCTCTGCATATATTTCATCACATCCTGCGCTTTTATTTATCCAGGGCTTTTGTGGGTTTTTCAATTTCTGTTCTTACTGGTGTAGCTAAATCATCATTTTGGGTCAGTTTTTTCATACTGGCGTTCTTGGATCTATACTAGTATACATGTTGTTACAATATTGTTTCCATAGTTCTGCAATCTCACTGTCTTCTGTGATTGTCATACAATTTTTATCTTTAATGACGTTATTCAGTCCTTTGTCTTTCTTGGTCAGTTCCTTAATTTCCTCATACATGTCTCTGCTTTTGTTTTTTCTCATTAGGCTTTCAATCCTCTGACATTAGGTTTCAAGATACAATCTTGTATCTCTCTCATAATGCTTTTTGATATCTCTGTGTAATTCTTTGTATTTTGCTTTCCCTTTCTCTGCATTCACAATTCCCTAAATGTCTCTTTGTGTTCTTCTTGCTTCTTTCATAATTGTTCCTATTTTCTTTGTTTTTCATCTATCTTACATTCCATGTTCCTATTCTAAATTTCTTTTTCAGCACCTTACTAGAAGTTTCCATCTTTGGGTTGTGAATTACAGCTTAACATGTCTGTTGACCCAATGGTTAGTCATTACCTGCTGGATTGACAGTAACCAGTTGACAAAGTATTATTATCTTTTTCTGTACATGTAGTCCTATCACACAGATTGACAATAGTTCTTGTAGCCTGAGTTCTGGGATGACCGTTGTTTGTTTTGGGAGGTCTGTGGCCAATTGTTGTCATTGGCTGATTGTTGTCGTTGGCCTTTGTTTGCACTTTTCCATGCATTGGACGTGTTGGTAACAAGAATAGAAATTTCTACTCAGTACTTTCACTGTGTTGTTTACATTTTTAATGTGTTCTTTACATTTGAGGGTTGAACAAAATATTACAAGGAATAGCATGTATAAAAAAAAGGCCTTATATGTTTAAGAATTCAAAAGTCACATTTACATAATCCTTCCTAGATTAAAATACTGCTGTTTGAAACAAACCAAAAGCAGCCAAAATGTAAGTGTATTTTACTTAAAAAGAATATATGTAAAAATCTGGATGCAAGACTATGTAGATCCAGCAAAAATTTAAAAAAAAAAAAAAAATGAATCCACGACAGCAAAAACACAGCCTGCCTGTCTGGCGCCACTACATACATTTTTCCTCATATTAATAATTTATAGACACATGAAATACATGGTGATCGTATTAAGATAAACCCATGGGACAATTTTTACAATGAACACACCTGCTTGAACTGAAAATGAATACTTGTATCAACTAAAATCTAGATCTAAGTCCCTATGAAAGGTAATTTATCAATCTTATTCGTCTTGGACTAGAAAATCTTTCGGTATGGAGACACCAGTCACACAATACAACAATGGCTCCTAAACACCTTTTGGTAAGGACAAACCAAAGTGTCTATATTGTCTGGGATGACTGGACAGGCATCCAGATCTGCATTCCAATCTTCTGTTTGTTGTACTGCAGCTGCCTCTAAGTGATTATGAGATCACTTAAGTCCAAATCATAGTTATTATCTTGCTCATCATCATATGACACTCATCACTAGAATCTTCTTCTTCTTCAGAGGTGTTACCATCGTTTCTTGATGTAGATTTACCATTTGAAGTAGATGGAATGCTGCTATCACGCATCATACTAGATCTGGATGTAAACATTACAGGAAGAGACCGAGACATGCCAGGCGACAATGTGGCTCTAGCTTGCTTTGACGTAAATCCGTGATTTCTACTTTTTGTCTGGGGAGGCCTGTATGAATGTTCCATAATTATCACTATCATCAATTGGTGATGGGACATCATCACTGCTCTGGACTTCCATTTTGTCCTTGGAAAATAATGAGTTGGTAAAGTGATCATAACGTCCATGCTGATTCTGACTGCAAAGATCTCAGGCAAATTTCTAAAGACTGGCTTTCACTGACAGGGCGGCAGTAAAAAAAAAAAAATTCATAGAAAATCGACAGTTCACGCATGAGAGCTTGTTCCAGTATGAAACGAAAGTAGAAAAATGCTCTATACTGCCATTGCATATTTATGCAATCTTTCTATAGTTATGACTCAGATGGCACAAGTATAGAGTGTTACATGAGTTAAATAGAGGTCCAGGGGGTTGGCCGCACTTGTTACTTGGGGCACAATGATGGTGAAGACACTTTTATGCCTTAGTGGAATGTCCATTATTCTAGAGTCCATGTCTAGGTACATATTTTTGCTCAACAAAACCTACATAAAGTACTCTATTGTCTATTTGATTTAAATCAGGAGAAAAAGGTGGCCACTCATTTTTTTTTTTTATGACTTCAGTGTTATAGTTATTGGTATAAGAAAGTTTGAATCATATGACTAAGGTGAAAGATAGCACCATTTTACTCTTACTGTAAAATAAAATTTTCATTCGGATAAAGGTGTTCAAAATCAGACATCAATGATCTTTAAGTAACTGAATTTAACTAGTCGAATTATTGTGATATTAGATTTGCAGCTCAAGAATCCTCAAATCAGCTATTATAACGCCCAATGGTGAATTCTGATGAAGTCTAACAAGATTAGATGTGATATTCTAATCTAAGCCTTGAAGCATGACAAGCCTTGAAGAATGTGGTTAAAAGCGTCGCCCAGCCTTACCCTTCACATCATGCTTGCAAGAAAGCCTAACTACACACTAGTATGTCTGATGCTTTACGGATTTACAATACATGATTATTAGAATATCCAGTTTTGACCACTGCATGATGAAATTTCCAATCAAGAAGTGTGCTGTCACTAATTTTAAGAATCTCTGTTGGTTTCACTTCGGTCTGTCATTCCTGGTTTGCTATGTATTGATGTCATACAGTCAAAATTACATATTCTTGCAGGTTTTTGTGAAAATAATTACACTAGACTGGAACACGTCACCATACAGTTTATTACCATATGATGGTTGTAAAGTCATCTCTGTCTGTCTGTCTCTCTCTTTCCAAACAAACACAATCCATAAGTATGTATCGTAATATCATACATGTACATGTACTGTCATATGTATCACTTTTATTTCTTATCTTGTACTGTCCATGTATGTGAACTACTGCAAACACCCATGAAATGGTAATAGGTATGTAAGGCCTACTTACATCGCCATACTAATTACTACACTTGACAAGAAACATCAATGGACTACACTGTGAATTCATTATATTGATGACTGCAACATATCAGGCAACAACCAAGTCTTTCCCTCCTTCACATGCTAACATGTCCCCAGACACTCTTGGCTGTCACTTGATCTCTCTCTCTCTCTCAATAGCAGTCTGAACACAATGCAATTCATACAGGTTTGATATCTGACTGCCTTCTGACAGCTTGGCGATGATTGAGAGGTAGATGGGGAAAGCCTAATGATTATCAAGGAATGGCTTAATGCGCAATCTTTTGTGCCCCATTGAAGCAGGCCTGTTACAAACAAAATAAAAAAACATGGCCCGCAGATCCAGACTTGTTTGAAAGGTTTCTGGACTGTGAGACTTTTTGAGCAAAAGTTATGTTTTTCTTTCGTAATACATATTTTTTAAAACAAAAGAAAAAGACGACAAAACTATGAGTATCATGGCTAGAATGACATGAGGGGTTTCAGATCAAAACCAACTGCATAATTTGCCTGTTCAATCTAGAGGCAAACATAGGAAATTGTGAGCATAATGAAAAAATGCACTATCAGTAAGTGTGATGCTAAGCCACATGCAACAACCCTGTGATACTGGTTGATATTTTAGGTTTAAATTGCTCCTCTCATTACCAATTATGGTCATAGTCATATATAGCTCACTGTGACTGAATAAGACTGAGATCACAAAGTGCCTCACAACATATAGTCACTGGGAACATTGAGTATTCTTCTTCTTCTTTCAGCTTATCCCTACTTTGGAGTTGCAGCAGAAGTTCACCATTTTATAGGTTCTGCATATAATACTTTTTCTCACTTTTAAGCTGGATAACCCTCCTGATGCAACCTAGCCTTGGGCATGGGGAGCTGTGAAAGAAGAGATGGTAAGTAGGAATAGTAGGATTTAATGCAGCCTATGCAGTGGTTTTGCAGCCTACTCTTCTACAATTTTCAACTCCCAATGCTTCTTTTACATGCTTATGGGACCTCCCAGTTTATGTCCATCTCCCGTAGGACTAGACACTCAGATCCTACCTCCTGTAGGATAAGGAAGTAGAAAACAATCAGGAAATCAAATTTTTCACAAGTGCAACACAGGATCAAAGCTGGGCCTTTGGTTCCCTGAGTGGATGTCATACCAGGAGACCAGGACACCAGAGCACTCATTTGGAACACCGAGTGATATGTAAAAATGCCATATTGATCCACAGATGAGAGTACAGATGCAAGACATGCAGGTCTGGTAAAGAGAGAGGATGCTATGCAACATGTTGAAGACCACAGCCAAAGCTAGACAAAGTGTGTTCTCATCCTGATGATAACTGCACACAAGGAATGTAAACAATTAGGGCTTTTAAGGAGGCACTGAGCCCTGATTTTTCTATCATACCATTCACTTTTAAAAGCCTGTTTCTACACTTTGCAGTTGGTACATCTTAACAGCTTTTATAATCATGACTATTGATCCAATACAGTCAATCAAGAGCAGTCAAATGATCCTTCAAACTTAAGGACACATACAGAACCTGCTACACAAGATTTAGGATGGAATATCTATTTCCATGGTTTGTTTTTTCATTTTCGCTTAGGTAAATCATTTCAAAACACAATTCATCAAAGGATTCATCTCAGGTGTATTTAGTTATTATTTTTATAAATTTTTCAGTGAAGGGTGCTACTTAGGAGAGATCAGAAAGTTGATAAAACAGCAAATTTAGATTGAAATTATTGCTTTGTTTTCCACTTCAGTACCAGGCATTCACATTTACAGCTGCTTGCAGTGAGTTCAAACGGTGACCAACTTTGAATCTCAGGCTACACACATAGCAAAGTGTAGTTGGATGTGTAACAAACAGCCATACAACTTACAAGCATCACAATCACACAGAGATTTGTGGTCATGCTACCACAAGGAAACTTTTCATTCCTTGAAAAATGTGGTGTGGTGGGTAGGGGGAAACCCAAAACAAAACAGAACATGATAATGTTTCATGAGTCAAATAAATAAAAAAAGTGAAAGCTACCATTGAGTATATCTATGAGAAAAATAAAATACAAAGTTTGAAAATATTCAACAAGGAAGACAGGACGAAAACAGTGATGTTTCAGACATAATCCTTCCCCATATGACAAAAACTGTACAGCAGAAATAAATATGAAATGAACTGAATTACAGCAAATGAAAAACAGAACTTTATGTCAACTACGTCTAGACATCTAGTAATGGCGAAGAGGAAAGTGACATAATGAATTTACTAACTAACCTTTTTGCCACTCATAGGTGTCTAGGTTTAGATCTAGATCAGACAAATTTCATCATTTCACCATAAATCAATTAAATTCTTATTTATACATTACAATTACTGTAAAGTTTTTGTCATCTGATGAAGGACTATGTCCAAAATTTTATGTGCCTTGTCCAGTCTTCCTTGTTAAGTATACAAGCATTGTATTTCATTATTGCATATCGAATCAATGAATGAGTAGCAGAAGACAAACCTCTTCTAGACAGCCTTGTGTCTGGATCTGT
>JAOXNP010098881.1:0-10436 GCA_028571245.1 Chromodoris orientalis
TAAGTTTGGATTCCAATCTGAGATGACTTCAAGGCCATCTGAATAAAAGTATTGTTGGCCAAGCTCCCAGTGGACTTGGATTTGTTGCTCGGAATAATCCCAGACGCCGGAGATGTTGGTAACATTTTGAAGTCTTCCTACAAATAAGAAGAAAGCAAGAAAAAAAAAACAAACAACAACAGATCCTCCATGTCCACCATTATTAAGTATGTCGAATGAATGAAAACAAATTCATGCATGTTTTAGGGAGCATAAGTTCCAAACGCAGACATTAAAATTTTGCCATATTGTTCGATAAAAAGATAATTGTGAACCTCCATGTTGAGCACATTCTTCACTGAATTGCTCTCTCATATTTCCTTCAATACTTAGAAATAGTATCATAACATTTCCTCTCTGCATTTTCGGGTTTGAGACCTTAAGATACATAATTCAATTATTCTGATTTAATCGATTTAATACCGGTTGAAAAAAATATGTATGATAATATGATACAATTCGGCGTTAGAAACATGTATTTACATAATAATATATGTATAGACAGCCTCTTGAAGGCCATTGCTTTGGGGTACTCTTCAGTAGTTGTTATTTGACCAGGGATGTGGTTAGTTAATGTTCTTCTTTCTTTCTCTCTTTCTTGTCAGATTTCCGGCCAATAGGTGTGGCTGCAGAGTCAGCTGCTTTGACTTTTAAGTTGATCTTCATTTGTCTTCACTAGCCTCTAGAAGAAGCCTGGATGGAGGCAGTTAAAATGATGAGAGGAATGAAAATGAAATCTTTCTCAACAATAAGTAGTCCGGTCGCAGAGATCTGGTCATGTCTGAAGGTATTATGGAACCGATACCCGATTATTGAAAAGTCCACACTTCAGCATACAGCTATGTTCGCACTGTGGCAACCTAAAATGTACGCTTTTTTGGATGTGTACATTAGGAAAGCAAAATTTAAAAGTTCCCATATTCGTTTACTGCTCCTTGGATACAATCATTATTACTTAAGTAGGTGTTGATTTGTTTTGTTTTTTGTTTGTTTTTGTGCGTGTGTGTTTTGTTGTTTTTTGTGTTATTTTTGGCTTCTGTTTGTTTTGTTGCTGTTGTGTGTTTGTTTTTGTTTTTGTTGTTGTTATTTTTGTGTGTATGCTTTGGTCGTAGTGCTTGCGTGCGCGTGTGTGTGTACATATGTGTGTAGCATATTTCACATCAGCAAAAATCATACATCATCTTACTTGCCATCGGTCAGCCTCATCGGTTTGATGTTTAGCTGCCGCATTCAATAACACAAATGAAATATCGTCCAGTCACCTCTCTACTGATTTCCATGTACATGTATCTCTTTCTTGTAAATTCAGGCCACTGACAATTGTAACACTGATTCTACGTATGAGATAGGTGGTCTTCCTCTTCTCTTGTCACATGTCTTGCCTTACAATACTATTGCCATGAGGTTTGTGGTTTTTATTCATGGCGCATGTATTTCAACTTCATCTTGTTTATCAAATAAAGAAAGTGACGACACGCGCCAAGTTCTTGAATATCAAATGCATTTCTCCGTCATCTGTCCATCTCGCTATGTGGAACCAGTGGAAAAACTACATTTTGGCTACAGCTTCAATGACTGGTCAATCTGCTTTTTTTTTAATTTCTCGAGTCCAGGATTAGCCGCTATATAAATGCTACATGACTGGCCATGCAAAATACCTCAAAAGTTTCAATTTTAACAGTTCCACACATGACTCAGCCTTATCACCTTTTTCTTTACCATTTGATATCCTCAAATCATTAATCATCTGCAGATTTTATTGAGTCTAGATATTTAAAATGTTTGGTATGTTCCAAAAGGATTTGATTGATTCTGATCATTTCATTGTCTGAGCTATTTTCCCCTTTGACACGCACAATATTGGAGGATTGTTGTTATCAGTAGTAATCCTGCTTTTGTCCTTGCATTGACCATGTAGGGTCTAAAACCGAAAATCAGCCTTTTGAGTCTCCTGGAAACTTTGACGAAAGCGGACGATTAATTCCAAGATAGAATGCCGCTAGTTTTGAGCAGAGCAACCTTTTGATGTTGATATAGATCTAGATACACACTGCTGACATCAATCGCCTTAGGCCATATTTTTCCAAACTGGATGCAGAGACACCATAGTCCTATCAATGGTGCTTAGACTGCTTGGCTATTGCCGGCGGATCCATAGGAATTTATAATTATGACATTGATACTCAAAACGTCCCATTTCCGGTTGTCAATTTAGATGTAGGTTGAAATGGCAGTAGGCAAAGACCATTGGGTATGTCTTCAACTCATGATAATGTGAATGATCGCCCTAAAATTGTTTGAAAACCTTCTCTCCGAAATTAAAATTAAATAAATAAAAAAGATATTAATTACCAAGCTTACAGTGTCACCACCTCGATTAAGGACGTAACCACTCTTTCAGATGTTGTATAGATTCACCCTACGAATACACGAATGAACTAACAGAAGTGACTCTATCTAACCTAAGCTTAGTTATAACTGAAAAAGACGAGATCCGAGAAAGATAGCAGAATCGGCAAAAGATGAAAGTTGCACAGCTGAAAACAGCCATTGCCAAAATCGTTGGCGCAAATTATGACGTGAACCATTGAATCGTGTTCATGATGTTCAGACATGGTCTGTTCCCTTTGGCTTATTTATTAAAGATCTACTCACTTTCAACAGTTACAAAAGTTGATGAAAGTAACGAGCCGTTACTCAAGCACGAAAACCTATTCCTTCCTCCAATTGACACAGTCGCATTGATCCACGCAAAGCCATGCGTGCTGTTAACCGGCGTGATGGGTTCCTCTAATATATTATCATTCTGAGTGTAAATCCTGAAGTGTAAACTCGAAGAAGAGATGGTCGAAATGCTATTGCAATTGAGCTCACACCACAACTTGAGACTGTCCCCTAGAAAGACAATGGCATCGCTAGGGTGTATATCTATGAAGAAAAGACAAGAGTGTTATACCTATCATTAATTTTTTTTAATAATTGGACATTATCAAGTTCACACCTCAAAGCGTATGGAATAAAAATCCCTAATCATAGATAAATGACAAATAGGTTCCTAGTAGTAAAGACATTCTATTTGTCCTTCTATATTCAAGGTTACTAGTGTTGTATCTGCGATCAACCATGTAAATTCTAGGTTATGAATAACCATTCTCTCACAGAATCTGCGCCACATTTTCCCTGTACCCAACTACATGGGTGGCATCTAAGTTCTATTTTTAAAACTTATTAAGAAATCCATCCACTGTTTGGCCTTTGTGTACTTTCATTCAAGCCACCCCGACTTAGCCCGACGTGTTAACTTTGATGCTGATACACGCTACACACTGATAATAATATGTTTGTTTCTTTGTTTGTTTGGGGTGTTAGGGCTCTTTTCAATCAAACTGTCATCTCAACGCCCAACTGATATTTTGTATTGAGGATTCCGTCGACGTCACTACTAGCAAAGATTCTATAGTATCTTTGCCACTAGTGTGAATCTTTGGTGTGATTCATATAGTATCAATTGTCACAAAGTATGATACTGCGGTAGTGTTGTATCTGTATCTGTATATCTATATCTGTAGGGGCTACTCCAAAGAATCTCAAAGTTGAGCAAATTATGGAGGGATTACAAATTTCTAACTGGTTGCTCTTTCCTTATGTTTTTGGGGAGATGTTTTGAAACATTCACTTGTTGGAGGGACATAGCAATTGAATTGGGCAAATCATTCCAAACTACAATAGTTCTTGTTGCGAATGGATATTTATAAATGTTTATATTGCATGCTGGGTGTTGTAAGGCTTGTTGGTTTTGATGCCTTAGGGGTTGTTTGTTCAAGGGAAGAGGTCTGCTGGAACAGCAACTTTTCCTTGCATTATCTTGTGGAGGAAATTTAGTAGGAGATCTCTCTCCATTCTCTTTAGAATTTCCACTTCAAGCGTTTGATGAAATTTAGAAGGAGATCTTCTCTCCGTTCTCTTTAGGATTTCCACTTCAAACGTTTGATCATGCCGCTCACGCTACTTTTTGGCGCTACCTGACACATCCAACACTTTATCAATGGCAATCCTAGATTTGAAATCTAGACCTAGAACTTTGTGATTCAAATGTAAGATTATTCCATGTCTTTACCGCTCATAAAGTAAACGATCTCTGCCTAATAAGTGTAAAAAAAATAAACTCTATTGTGAATCTTAAATTTATCTCATCTACTACATGTAACATAAGAAAAAAAATCAAATTTTATATTTAATTCATACACCAATGCAGTTAACGATTTGGTATAGATCGAATGTCCCTCTTTTTTTGTTTTTCAAAGATGGAATTTCGAAAAAAAATACACCCCCCCAAAAAAAAAAAAAAAAAAAAATTTCAAAACAAAAAAAACTTCCAAAAATAACAACAACAACAACAAAATAACAATAAACAAACAAACAATCAAAAACACAAAAAACAAACACCCAAACAAAAACAAAAACCCCCCAAAACCAAACAAAAAAGAAAATAGATCTATGCAAAGCCAGCAGTCGCTAGGCCAGCGACCCTGCTCGCACCGCGCCCAGTTGGCTTTGCCAGTCACACACACACACACACGGTGGACATGGCGGAAAGAAGGAGTGGGTCTCAGCATTTGGCTCTTGTGACGATATGGCTCGTCTCCTCTTTTCTCAACAGTTCTGCGGCTTGTTTCATAAAAAAGTTCGTACGAATTTCGCACATTTTATTCGTACGAACAAATGTGCGAGTTTCGTACGACAGTTTCATATAATTTTCGTACGCAAATTTTCTTCGTACGAACATTTTTGCAAAATCAGACACAGATGGCTACCGATTCTCAGTCAGTTCGCGAAGTTATGGCCAAGAAGGCGAATTGGTCCCCAGAGAAGATGGAAATCCCCATCCATTTCATTGAAGTAAATAAGCATGTCCTTTTTTCCAAGCTGTCACCACAAGTGATGTCCAATTGGAAAAAAATTATGCATGGTCCTAAATCACAAGTAAGATCAATGCTGTAAGTACTTGTGGTCGAAGTACGGGCCAAGTAAAAAAAAGAAAGAGGCTGACATAAAAAGCATAACAAAAACGAAGGAGGCTAATAAGAGGAAAGAAATGATGAAAACGGGGGGTGCAGTTGCAGATTGTGATGTTACCGACAGCCCGACTACAGCAAAGATTGTGTCGATCATTGGAGAGGCAGCTTATCTGGCATTAAAGGGGCAATTGACTCTTCATGTCGCAGTGCCTGCATACAGGACGTCGGCCTAGGTCTAGATTTAACTGTTGACCAAGATCAAGCACTGCACGGAAACGACATACAATATGTAGCTGTAAATGAAGTTTAATGCCGAATTACTAATAAATAGATTTAAAAAATGTAGCCTACACATAATATGCTACCACATTTATGTTACTTCAACTGCGTGTACTAAACTTATACATGTAAAGATTATACACGTGTAGATCTACTTCATTATACAAGTTAAAGTGATCGATACATCAAAATCTATAAAAATGAAACCAGAAAATTTTAATTGTCCTAACAGCTAAATCTAGATTCTAGATTTATATTTAATAATTAGTCCTTGATCAATCAAATCAGGGTCTGATACTCTAAATCATTTTTGGATAAATCTACATCTAGATCTAATTTCAGATCTAGTTCTAGATCTTTTGTAGCTTCTGGGGCCTAATGGTTACTTAATCTACACCTAAATTTAGGTCTAGATCTAGATAAGGCCTATAGAACTCCTCCTCCTCTTTCTCCTCCTCTCTTTTTGTGCTCCATTTCTTCCTTCATCTTCTTCTCCTCCTCCACCGTTTTGATTAAATAATATTCAACTAAAAATGATACGTTTTACAGGCTGATGAAAAAAATTAAATATATGTACCTGTACCGTATCTCAGAAACAATATTCGAAGATCCAAAGGTCGAAAAATATAATCTTACATTGAAGTGTGTGTGTGTGTGTTGGAGTCAAATGTAAGAAAATTGTAAGAAGGGGGAGGAGGGGGGGGGGTTAAAAAGTCCCAAAAAAGGTGTACGATTATAATTATTTGATCGGCTCTTAGCTAGGCATACTACTTTCAATACAATGACAATAAAATTGTTGCTAAGACAGTCATCAGTCTACTTCTCTTACTACTATTGTTTGTTTCTGGTATCAAACCTGCTAAAATTGAAGTTGAATTACAATTGCTGCTGCTACCACATAACATGGAAACTACGTCTATAGTGTTGAATATTGCTTTTTATACATCTATTACTAATCCCCATGTGGGTCCCAGGTCCTTAACTGAGAGGTGAAGAATAGGCACACTGTCAGTACTCCCCATGTACGTCGTAAAAGGCGACCAAGGGTTGAGTGACAGTTTCTTATCTCGTCTATCGGTCTTCTGTCAGGCTCTCTTTTGTTTCCTTAGAAGGGGAAGGATTTTGCGAGGGAGGGAGGTATAATAATAATACTACAAACAACAACAACAAGAACAACAACAAGAACAAGAACAAGAACAACAACAAGAACAACAACAAGAACAAGAACAACAACAAGAACAACAACAACAACAAGAACAACAACAAGAACAACAACAACAACAACAACAACAACAACAAGAACAACAACAACAACAAGAACAACAACAACAACAACAACAACAACAACAACAACAACAAGAACAACAACAAGAACAACAACAACAACAACAACAACAACAACAACAACAACAACAACAACAACAACAAGTTAATATAATCTGTTTTCATACTGTCTACGTATCCCATTTTATTCTTACATTATGGTCTTGATGTCAGCATTTAAATTTTGTTCTCATATTATCTAAACATTTCCAGTTACATGTCCTTGTATCACACATAATGTCCTCATGTGTCTTTGTTGCATAGTGAATTTTTGTATTGTGCCCTGGTATCACATTAACATAAAATTTGCTCATTGTGTTTTAGTATCACATTATTAGAGTGCATTCCAGATGGTTGGGTAAATGATTTTCCTCTATAACTTTTTTGTAATGAATGTATCTTAGCCATATTTTGCATATCGTCTTGAATCAATTTGTCTTCATATTTGCGTATTTTTTCACACGCCTTTCACTGATGGTTTGCTATTACTTTTAATAACGCTTTGTAAAAATCGTATAAGAGCACTGTCACACAAAACTATAATGGTTTACCGTAACATACTAATAGTGACCCCCATAAAACCCTGATTCAACATACGTGCCACAAGTGCGATTTGTTTTAAAGGTGAAACTAAAAGCAAAATAAATGTTTACATTTGCAAGCAGCGTGAAAGACAAGTATCAGTGTTGATAAATATTATAAAATCCTATTGAACACATCGAGGCAATCACATTTAACGTAGATATTCTCTTATTGTGATAAATTATTACCAAATACAGATATTTCTTACGGAAATCCGAAACATTTGATGCTAGACATACGAAATCCACGCCCATGTTTAGACAAGTTCATTCACAACGATACAGAAAATAAAGTTAAGATACATTCGACACAAAATTGTTATAGAATAAATGCGTTGACTTGAAACACCCTTTAGTTGCTCTGTACCATTTTCTATTAACCCGTGTAACTTGTCAGCCACCTCTGAAGCCAATGTTCTACTTTTTCATCATGTTTATTGCTGTTCTATCATTCAATTTATGTTTTGTGATAATATTGTTAAACTTTGGCGCTTTCATAACTGTACCAAGATTTCCAAACCTGGTGCTTGAATTCATCGTGTAATTCATGTAATTTCATCGTGAGCTGTGTCGGCTCTTGCTGTGCTACTCACTGTGATGTAGGATAAGGTTAACTTGGAATGCATAGCATCAGCCTTAATTTATGCCGCTATGCCAGCCATACTGTCTTTAAGGTTTTCCGGATTTTGATTGTGATATTGTTGGATTTATGTCTGTCTGCAGATCGTCTCATATTTATTATTTTTCTACTCGTAGATGTATAAGATAAGATAAGATACAACTTTATTGTCCATAAGCGTTACATTGTTTTGGTGTTACAATTACATTACATTGATGACAATAGCAAAGAGAACAGCAAGAAGAGTAATTAATGGCAATTAAAATAACGTTGAGAATCATCAGAGAAATAAAAAGCAAATCGGAAAGTAAGAAGAAAGACAATCGTAATAATGCTGACAATAACAGTAATAATAACAATGACAAGATCAGGGATATAATGAAAGTACATAATACAACAATGACAAAAATGTTGTATTAGCCACAGTTTAAGGATTTTCCAATATTCTTGATATCAACATTGTTCCGTAGATGATGTCGATGACGAAAGAGATATACTTTTGATATTTATGACTTATATAATGTATAGATCATTGTAAAGTGCAGTAACATGCCGTCATGGATAAGGGCGCTTTATAATAATTTCCATTTTTTTATTTTCACTTTCACTTTTTGCTCCTTAATATTAGATTTCTCATGATATATTATGCACGATAGCCTGCCGCATTACATTTCACTTTGAAGTCCTCACGCCAACAACATTATGTAAAATGCTAAGTTGGCATTAAATTTCTAGCATGTGTCCCAATTATTTTATCAAAATCCCATATTCTTACAATGTCCTAATATCACATTTTATGATTGCTATTACTTGTTACTTGATTTCATCGCTGTGTTTTACAATCACTTTGAGAAGAGGATATCTAAAGAAAGAAACGTGTAAAATGATCATAGCTTTAAAACTCTAAAGCAATAAAATCAAAACTTGGCATATCTATAATTCAGCCAGGGAAACTTATTGTCTGAAACTTTCAAATTATAGTATGTACCCTTGCAAAGTTTCTTGCTGTCCGCTTTTGTTGTTCAAAAGTTGCAATCACTTTGCCTATTTCTTTCATTTTTTTATCTCTTTTTACATAATATATCTTATATATGTCCGGTACATAATATAATTTATGTCTATCCATAAGTTACATAGCATTGCTACGCTTTATGTCCCTTTTAAAACCACTGTAGGCCACCCTATGTCATAATGATTAATATGAGTTTCAATACTTTCACATTATAATATCCCAAAGTAATATTGCTGAGTCGACTGAGAACAAATCTAATATAGAGATCTATGAAACAAGAGGAGACCGCTCGTTTGTAATGAAAGGGAGGGGGTGAAAGTTGTTTGTATGGAAAATTTCTCTTGACTTTGTCTTAAAACGCATAAAAAGTCGGATCTTGAACAAAGAAAAAGTTTAACCGAAAACAAAAGAAACCGAAAAGCTTATCGCCAGTGCCAACTCACATGTCAGAAGTTCCGAGAGGGTACAAAAAGTCGATGTTAGCTCACGCCGACTCGCACAATTCCATAGGTTGCATGTTTGATGCCAGACCGGCGCTCTTTGATTGGCCTACATCTCCTGAGGTACGTCTGCCCCCAGCTTTCGCGACAAAACAGCACGGGGAGCGCGCGCTGGGTGGACCAATGATTGGTGAGATTTGGCGTGAGACTCTTGGTGTACTGGGTGACTTCAGACAAAATGGGACGAACTTTATGATAAGTTATAGATGTACGCAGAATTGTAAATATGAGGTGGTCGTTATAAGTTATATCAGACATATCATATAATACTACAGTATTGAAATGATATTCATTACTTCATATAGCCTAAATGGAATAGGGCATATTATGTAAGGTTGAGTTGTTTTATTTGTTGTTTCTGTTTTCTTTTTCTTTCTTTTTTTCCCCTTTTTTCGGAAAAGGAGGTGGGGGGGATTATTGGTTGGTCTTTTGATCCCATGTTTTTATTTGGTTTTTGTTGCTGTTGTTTGTTGGGTTTTTTTATGGTTTTCCTTAGTTATTGTCGCTTTGCTGGTGTTTTTATTTGTTGGTGGAGATGACGTGTTCTGGCATAATTTGTGTATATATCCATAACCGCGTAGAGGCCTACAACCGTAACGATGCTTATTTGGGCCGGGCGCTGAGATGACCTCAGAGGTTGAAAAGAGCCCTAAAACCCCAAACAAACAAAACAAATTCATCTACGGCGAGAACAGTCAACGAATTAAAAAAAAAATTCAATCCTATTGCAGATTTTTGTCAACAATGCTCATTTCTGTGACTTCAACCATAGACTGCCCAAGGAGATTGTACACTATGTTTACATTGAAGGCGATACCCAGCTTCAAGGAGTTGAATTCAATGACGCGGTAAGCAAAGGAGTGATGATTGGAAAAAAAAAACGAGTCTTAGACGTTTAGTTAAAGGGCACAGTGACTGCAGAAAGGTTGAACAATTTTAGCCAGACGATAGCTATTACATAAAGAAGGAACGAAGAAAACAACCCAACTATCATTATTATTATTATTATTATTATTATTATTATTATTATTATTATTATTATTATTATTATTATTATTTTAGTAG
>JAOXNP010099991.1:0-15562 GCA_028571245.1 Chromodoris orientalis
AAGATTTTCTTTACTTTAAAAGTGGACAACAGTTTGCCCCAGTTTTGAAAGAAAAATTAAGGTAACATAGACTTGCTGAAAAAGTGGTAGATCTTTCTTTTTTTTCATTTGAGTCACTGACCTTTAAATTAGATGTTTGATGGCTTTAGGGTGAGAAAAAATGGGTTTTGTGACCATGAAAGCCAAAAAGAGAGGGCAATAACTATAAGTTATAACGGAGATGATGCATGGTTTAAAATCCAAGCACTAAGAATAAGAAGTCTGCATATGTGATAAAATAGACTTTAGTCTTATAAAACTGTTTTCCAGATTAGGATATAATATGTGCTTTCACATAGTTATTTCAGCCCATAAAACTAAAAATTAGACTAGCCAATTATTTTGCCGGAATGTTTTGTTCGCGTGAGATTATCATCTCCATGATATGAAGCTGTGGCTACTAACTACTAGTACTACATACATGTATATACTAATCGGCTTTTTCAGCTCCATTTGCTAGTGGATTCTCTCTCTCTGTGTCATTGTTATGTAAGTACAACAACAGCAACCAGGATGGATCATTGGATGGGCCACACGTTCAAGCTCACAGGATTATTTAATGTTTGTCGTGAATTTTCATTCAAGCATCATCTCCATAATGAATGATTCACACAGTCACCTCCATTGCCGTAATAAATTTTAAGAGATTTTAACTATTTTTTAATGTGTCCCGATTCAAGTTACGATGTGATTTCTTCGGTTATCTAACTCAATTACTATGCTGTTCCCCCTGAAGATTTTCTTGACGAGGAAAAATGATAAAATACGATTGAAGTGAACTGGGTAAATTCAGTACAAAACCAATTTGTGTAAGTACTGTAAGTGTAAGCACCATCTCCATAATTGAAAGCTTTGTGTGAAAATCATCTCTGCGATTGATCAAGATCTAAATAGAGGTAGACCTAGATGTCTAGTCTAGATTTTCTACATTTTTTTCTCTTAACTTAAAGTAAAAGTATGATTCAAGTGAACTGGGTACATTCAGTACAAAACCAATTTGTGTAACTGTAAGCATCATCTCCATGATCGAAAGCTTTGTGTGAAAATCATGTCAGCAAGTGCAATTGATCAAGATCTAAGTAGATGTAATGTAGACCTAGACTAGATGAAGATGTCTATATTTTCTACATTTTTTTTTCGAAACACAACATTGAAATTTGAACTCGACTGCAACTATAATCGTTCATGATAATAATGTAGGGAAGCAGTAGGCTTGATGAGAGAACTGAGACGGAGCAGAAGTGAAAAGATGAAGGAAAAACATGCGTAAGAAAATGTATCCCAAAATATATATGATGTCACTCCAGAAATTAGAAATGCATAATTGTCTGTTGAAATAAGAGAGAAAATTACAAAAAAACATTGACTTAGGTGTCACTGTCATATTGTCACCTGGGTAATGGTTTTGCAACCGTGTTTGGTGTGAGCGTCATCTCCATAAAACATCTTTTTTTTTTTTTTTTAAAGATTTGATCAACTTTTAAATCATTCCATCCTTCTAATATATATGACTATATTAATAATATTATGACTCATTCTCAAAAGGTGGGCACGTTTTTGTCACACGGCCATCAAAATTTCAAATATCATGGAAGTAATGATTTCTTCTTTAAGGACCTTTGGATATATCCTAAGTTTGATAAAATTGAACTTAGAAGATAATTAATTGCTCTTGAGCCTCGAAAAATAGGATTATATAACCCAGCTGCTCTAGACTTGTACTTGTACAGGACTGATGACACAAAACGTTTGCATTTCAGGGATGAAGGCAGCATACTTTTAAGTCAATCTTTTTTTAGATAAGAAGAGTGATCCTTACTCTTCATGAAACATAACCTGGTGGCTATTTTTAAAATAAAAATGCTTCTCCCCAAGGGACAATTTGTGTCATAGTCCCATACAAGTATGAGGCATCATCTTTCAATAATCTTACCGGATTTAAAAGTAGATTCCTTTTTAATTCTTCACTAGGTAACTAATCGCCAATCACATGAGAAACTGTAATAAATTTTTCATAGTCTTGGTTTGCACATTGAAGGCAGAAACATGGCAAAATAACGTGTACGGACAATGACACAAGAATGACAAAACTGATGATGACACTACATTCTCCTTAAATAAAGAAAGACCATGTTTTTGGGTTGTTTTTTTTATTTGTCTTATGTTTTTAGAGTAGGATGACTGTATGTCATATGCTTTTTAACATCTAAGGTCATCTCAGTGCCCATGGGATATAATTATAAATAAAAATAAGACGATAGACATAAGAAAAGAGAACAGGTCATGAGACCAAAATTTGAATTTGTCATCCCTCCTGAAGGTATTTTGTGAACAATTTCAATTTTAGAAGAAATGAGTCACACTCATATCATCAATCCAATGAACATTAACTTTCGAACAAGCAGTACCGGATATAACTAGAAGAAAGCATCCAAATACTAATATTAACCCGGAATATTAATTTCAAAGCAATTAAAATACAATGAGAAATTGTACTTTTCATTCAATCCTTATCTCATACACACATAATGGAGAATAGATCAAAATGGGTTTAAAACATTCAAAATTGTTACAAATGTAAGCTATCAAGTGTGTCACTGTAGGCCTATTATTGTTATACTGACCAGCCTGCAGAAATCATTAAACTTTTCTTCAACTTCAAATTCAAAGCTAGCCTTCAACCTCCACAATAGTTTCTGGGGGAACTAGCGGCAGCAAAGGCACAATATGATTTGCCACCCAATACGATTCAAGCATGTCCTCCCGGCAACTTGACCAAAGAACAGTAAAAATTTGATCAATCAACTTATTCCTAGGCTCCAAGATTCTGTTGAAAAAGGAGACATTGCATTTTTGGCCTTTAGAGGGGTAGACAGATTGGATGGAAACTGACAGAGCATGAGCAGCTGCCATTAAGTGCCACATTCCTAAGTAGGTGGACAACCGAGAAGTATTCAATACTTCCCTCTCAAAAGTCTGGATAATGTCAGGACAGTGATCATCAGACAATGCAGAGATGAAGACTAAATCCTCTGATGAAAGTGACAGATAATGAGACGAATTGGTGACCAGTTCAACTGTCATCCTACATCTGATCTCTACATGATGATCTTGAGAACCAAACATAAGATAACTCAAAGCCCTTGGCATACAATTTCCATCTCCTTTAATCAGAGCTGGATACAAGAGCTCAACAAAGGATGGCACAAGAGACAAAGCCACAGAATCAATTGCCTGTTCTGAGCAGTCACAGATACACAAAGGTACTGAGGAAGGTAGAGGATAATGTTGGAAGGAAGATTTAACCAAACTGACTTTCTGTCGAAGATCTGAATAACTTCTGCACTGACCAAACTGCTCTGAAGCATATTGAAAAAAATCACTCCTGCTCATCCCATGATCTGGATACATCACACTCGACACAGAATCAGTGGTCTGAGCCACGGGTGTAGACGTAGTAATAGTAGGCCCATGGGAGTCGCAAGAAGAAACTAATCTCCAATCTTCAACAAACTCTTTGTTCCAACAGGCAGAAAAGTCTGCTGCCATGCAAGAGGGACAGAAACAAGATAAATTTCTTGCAAAGAGAGATCCAGATACTGGTTTCATGCTGTGAAATGTTCGAGTACCAGATATGGTTTTAAATTTTGAAGACGAAGTCGTGTCTATGTCACTTTCCTTGATCAAATGGAAATACCTTTGAATGTGTGTACAAGTATTGCCACTATTTCTAATGCTAAGACACCTCTTAGAAAATTCTGTCAAGTCAAAGGCATCTTTGATGACAGCTTGCCTTGCCTGCACAGCCCGTGAAGCTGTCTGTTTTACTAGGCCACCAAGTGCGTCACAAGGATTTTTTCCATGACGGGCTCCGAAGAAACAGCGCTCAATCTCAAAAGAGACCTGAAACGTTGCCAGGTGGTGGAAAGGCAATTTGGACTTATATTGGGAGGAACACCCATCACTAAAAATAATGACTTTTGATATTTCCCCCATCTCCTCAAGGAACTGAAAGACTTGAAGCATTATGAACTTTACCATGTTAGCACTGTGCTGGAGAACATCTGAGAAAAAAACAATATTGTTGGTTTTCCGCTGCCCACACTCACAGACAGTGTAAAGTACACAGGGATGGACGGTTACTTGGGAATACCCAAAGTATGCTGACTGGGGCTGATCCTGGAGGCGACAGAGATAGTTCTCAGCAAAATCCAGGATCAGCACGGCATGTCCATGTGGGATATTCTTAATGAACTGACTAAATTGTTTACTTTGCCATTCCTGTGTAAAATAATGCAAAGGTAAATTCTGGCTGTCAAATTTCAATTCCTCACCAAACTCTTTCACTGTACCACTTTTCTTAACTAAATCCACACGTGTCACCCCTTTCTTATTACACCTTTCCCACCTCCACCAATCAACATTTTGCCCATTTGACTTTACAACTAAATTGTCAATAAAAGAATTTAGAAATGCCTGCCCACCACAATTAGGACACTGACCCTTTATACACTCCATTTTGTCCAAAGTACAAACAATAAGTTTGATGAAATCCCTCACATTATCAACAACATCTACAAACGATTTGACAGATTTCAATTTAAGTATTGGGTTAATACAAACTTCACACAGGCACTGTCTTAAAGGAGTCTTTGTGAAACTTAAAATGTCTTTAGGTCTCTTCCTAAAAAAAGTTGCTTTCGCAAGTAAAGAGCCATGCTCTTCAACAAATTCACGAAACAAATTTGCCACACTGGTGTCCAAAACTTTCTTGGAAACGCCTGTTTTCTTGCTGACAAAACGCGTGCCCGGTAACTGAATTGCTTTCCGGTTGAAATATTCGTTCACAAGCTTGTCATTCCGTGAAGTAGCTGTACGTGTATATGGTGCCTCAGCTCGTTCTTTTTTTTAAGCCATGTTGGCGAAGAAATGAATTGTTGTACTTTTTGAGTACTTTGCCTGCAGTGATGATGTTTGATCTCATTTGCAGGGAGGCTTTGGACCTCTTTTTGTAAATGGCTTTGAGAACCGAAGCATCGATGGAAATATTATCTGAAGCTTTCCTTTTACTTTTATGTTTTGTTGGTGAGAGGTAATGTACACCTACTTTTTCAAGTTCTTTCGGTTTTTTTCTGGAATACGACTTAATGAGGCTGCTGAGTGATAGGAAGAACTTTGGGCCGTTTCCCAATTTCTTCTTCAGGCGACTGACAGCTGAGGTTCTTGCTGTTGTGGAAATAAAGGCGGTGTTTAGGTCTGCCTCAGCTGTAGCACTATGAGATGGTGTAGGTGTAGAGGGTAGGCCTTCTTTCTTGCTGTAATAATATGCCAAGTTTCTTTCATTTTCTCTTCTCTTCTTTTGCGAAGACATGTTAGCCCGGCGTTTCTGTTGGGATAGCCTGTTTCGCTCCCGCCTTTCATCCAACTTTTCCTTGTCCAGTCGTGTAAGTGGTTTGGAGTTTGGGTTGATTTCTGAATTTGCTTTTTCTTTCCTTTTGCGGGCACTGGGGAGTAAAAAAAAATAATAATAAAATCCATAAGTACAGTAAAAACATCAGAGAACATTTTGCAAGCCTTGAAACACTACAGTGGCCAATTTAAAATCATGCAAATCTTTCACTGTTTACAAACAAGTAAAAATGCTGCATATTTCAACAACTGTTGAAGAAAGTTGAGATCTTTCATGCCATTTCGAATCTGAGCTGTGATGAATGTTTTACAAATGAAATATTGGGTGATATTATTTAAACATTTTTAATAACAGCTGCTGTATTCTAAAAATAAACCTACCTTTGTTGATATGCGGTCAGTTTAAAAAAAAAAAAAAAAAGCCCATGCCCTGATAGTTGCTACTTTTCAATATATGTTGCCTATGTCCTAATAAAATGAGTTATATTTGGATGTACGTCCCAACAGACACTTTACTCTTCATCATAAAACTCTGTGCGGAATCCATTATTATATTCTGCTCACTGCTCAGTGAGGTAAGTACATTGACATAATTTTTGGAGTAAAGAAGAAAAAGGAATATTTGTCAAACAAAATAAAAATTAAATAAATGACGTCATATGCCATTGTTGATCAAAATGTTTAACACTCACCGCAAAGCACGTTTTCGCAGCTTGTCCTTTTCCCTCTCAGCAGCTCGTTGTTCATCTGTCCTTGTCGCCCTGTATAATTTGAGTCTATCTGCTTCTGACTTCTTAAATGATGCAAATTTCCGTGGGTCTGACTGAAGGTTTGCTCTGAACATAAGATTTTGTTGCCGTTTCTTTTCTTTAGGATTAGGAGTAGGAGAAGCTGAACCACATTGCTCCTCAAAAGCAAGACGCCTTCTGGCACTTTCTCGTCTCAAACGGGCAGGCCTCTCAGCTTCTGTAAAACAAATGTAGAAGTATTAAGACTACTATATAAAATAAAAACATTTAGTTTAAGAAACTGCACCTACACCACAGAGCAAACCAATCTGATTCTATAATGTAGTCGTAGGGTAACAGTACTGTATAGAAAAAAATTTTTTTTTATTATGTGGAGCGCCATGGTTTAGTGATTAGCACTCTCGGCATGAGTCAAGAATTAAGCAAAGTTCATCATGATCACCAAATGGAGGACTTATTCCAACTTATCACTCGACTCAGGTGTAAATGAGTACCCGGTTGTTAAGACAAAAGCAGTGTTTTTGTCTTAAAAATGTAATCACGCCTAACAGGTTGCATGACTTGTTCTGTGCTGCTTGGGGCCGAGGGAGTAAAATGTCATTGTGATGCGCCGTGAGATCTGTAATTAACGGTGCCATTTTATAAGAAGACATTAAATTCAAATTAGCACCTTGCTCTCACCCCCGGTACTTGACTACAGTAATTCTCGGACTATAAGTTTTAAGCCGCGACTTTTTTCCCCGACCGTCTAACCTGCGGCTAATGTTAGCATTTCTCCGAGTACTTGTCAATCGGTTGGCTCAAATTATGTTAAATTAAATGTTCACAACATAGGAATAGGATTTGGCAGTAAAGTACGCACTATTAGATGCCTATCGCGGCTTTATGTAAGGGGAAAAAATCTTTTTTTTTTTAATTCAGGAGGTGCCACTTATAGTCAGGAGCGGCCAATGGTCCGAGAATTACGGTATAAGAATTCGGCTTAAAATTTTTTCTTATCCCTGGCTAGAAGTCACTGACTGATTAAAACTCAACTAGATTAGATCTAGAGCTAGTCATACTAGATCTAGATCTTTATAAAAATATCCCATAAACTGTGGGAGCTGAAATCACAGTGCTCCTGCTGTACTGGACAAATGACATAAATGGTATTTGTGTCATCCAGTAGTTGTCCCGTACATGTTAGAATTTAACAAGAAAGCAGCCTTTGAATTGCCATTTGAAATCAATATTAAAACCGCACCATAATCACAATCTAAAATAAACATTTTCCTTATTTCTCTTACTAAACATAAAATAAAAACATACTAAACATTAAAAACGAATACTGGTACAGGACAATGACAAAATGACTGATAGAAAGGACCACCTGTACGGGACAATGACTCAAAACCACGTGGTGTCATTCCTGGGTCGTCCCATACAAGTACACAGACAAAACATAAAGGCTAACAATGTCCAATTTCCAATAGATTTTTCTTTGACTGAATATTTCAAGACAAGAAAAAAACACCCATTGAATTCAAAGTGACAGATCAGAAAGAAGAAAACATGAATAACTGAATTCCACGCTTGTACAGGACAGTGACACAATGAGGGGGGGAAAAAGGCCGATTGTACAGGACAATGACATAAACACAAATCATGTCATACTCACCCATTTTAGTCCGTCGGTAGTGTTAAGGAGCCTTGGACAATAACTCAGGATGTTGCCGTCATTGCCATAAAGGCAGAGATTCCAGAATGAAATGAAAACCAGAGGACAATGCACACAGACTGGTACTGTGGACGGTTTCTTCGACTTGTACGGGACAAATCCCTTAAAACCACTTGTACGGGACACGATCTGCACACCACAACAAGTGATGACACAAATCGTCCAATGCGCAAAATTCGCCGGAAGTCAGTTTTTGTCAAAATATTGAAAAGTACCGGAAATAGTTTTGTGATACTCGAAGTGTTAGTTTTGTGATACTCGAAGTGTCTAGAGTCCCGGTTCGTCGTTTCCGTATTTGGTCTTGTAGAATAGTCTAGACTTCTAGTACGGGACAAAATGACACAGGAAAGCCATCCAATTTTCAAGTGCCTGTCACTTATCGCATACATTGTTCTTTTTGATGAATTTGAGACTTTAGCTCCTATATGTGTAACAAAATAAAAAACAACAAAAAGATTAACCCCAGTGGATTTATTGCACCTGTACAGATAAAGGTTATTTCTTCTCATGTGTGACATAAAAAGTCACGTACAAGTGGACTTTTAAAATGCCAATAAGTTGGATCTAATATAATTTTATCATGAAATATTTGTGACTAGAGTAAAAATAAAGTCTTTCTTAATGGAAAGAAACACTGCAAACATATTTTGAAGCAAATCAGTACTTTGCACAGCTCCCTCAAATAGCCCTATGGGGAATGTGACAAATTCCTGTCCGAAAAATGACATTTTTTTGCACTTTCATTGTCTACTAGAAATAAACTATGACTCATATGCACAAATGCTATCTCTCATTATCTCCTTACATGTTCTTCTACCTCTGAACCAAAAATAGTTCATTTTCGATCATTAACAACTCGGTAACGGGTCTTCACATAAGCAGCACTAAAAACGTGCCCACCTTTTGAGAATGAGTCATACATATATGAGTATTACTCAAGCCGGTCCCAAGCCCAGCTAACTACTGAAGAAAAATGGCATCAGAATACTGTTTACGATCAAAACAATGAAAACATGCTTTGGAGAGTGAAAGCATACTGGTAAACCCTTTGTCAACAGGAAAAATACACATTCTAATGTGGTTGGGACGTATCTCATCACAGGCATTAGACCGCACATTGCACCGTTCTATTCACGAAAGTCTCATGCCGCCCCCTTTTTCCACCATCTTGAAAACCTTGGAATAACGACACAATCTTCCAGTCTCGGGTGATGTCGTTCTCCAGAAGTTTGTGATTATACATGTTTTTTCTATTACAAGAGCAAAAAGAATATTAAACCTTGATAAGACTTACCTCCGATTCCTCTGGTTGATTCTGTCTCTCTCTCTCTTTGCAGCCCGTTGCTCATCATTGAGTCCATGGTAGTATTTTTTAGTTGACTCTTTCTTTTTCAGGTTCAAAAGTTCATAGGCCTCTGGATTTATTGCTTTCAAACGCTCCCGATATTCCCGACATTTCTCGGCATTTGTCTTGGGTGGTGGCTTTGGTTGTTTAGGCTTCAAAGGACGCAGACCTTAAATAGTAGAAAAGATGAAAAATGTGATTCAGTATCAACAAATTAATACGTGAAACTAGACATAACGAGGCCTAATGTTCCAAGTAAAATCTCCAGTTATTGTCACTGTCGCTAAACATGATGATCCACTTTAATTCATTACAATAGTCCTTTTATTAAGGAGCTGGATGGGGGAGTAAATGTCAAGATACTGGGTGATTGCCTCCCCAAACACCATCTGACTGAGTTTTAAACCTTAGACTACTTAGAGCTAGCTTGACCATAAACCTGTATGGTAAAAAAATGTAAAAGTATGTATGTATATATATATGCAAAAACCATGCTACCTGTATGCATTTTAGCCGACATATTGACATCCCATATATCAACGTCATTTCAAAGTCTCATATTTTTTTTCAGTTTACATCCGGCATCATTAGTCATATTTACTGGTTCAAATTTGATGAAGAAAATCTTTAAAAAGTCCCTTGTAACGACATCCCAAATTATATCAGACCAAAATGGATTCATAGCTTGACATAGACATTATGTTTGCACTAAGTCCGTGTAAGTGGTGTTCTCCTCAAATTCTTTTCCTTTTATGTATTAGATAAAATTGATCATGTCGACATCCCACTTATATCAACAAATATTAACGGCCACACCAATGTAGGCCTATATAAATATAAAGGCAATGCAGGCTGCACTATTTGTTCTGTTGACAGTTGATAAACCTACAGTTTTGCAATAATGATGCACGGATTACAATGTCTGCTAGGTCATAACATGGATTTTTCAACATTAAGTTGTGCAGTACTGGATTTGTAATTTTTAATAGGTAGCAATTTCTTTTTCCTGAAGTAGGGCTGTATCTAGGTCTAGATCAAGACCTAGATCGGCACTAAGTTTATTTAGAAATTGATGACTACATTACATTATCTAAATCAATTTGTTTTCATATTACAAAATATTATAATAACCTATGACAGTGCTGTGGAATATGTTGTCATGAAATCAGTTGTCATAGATAACACCACTTAAAATCATGAAACTGAAAATAAGAACAATATTAAATAAGAGTATGAATATTTGCCAAATCAATGACCAAAAAGAATTAAATGAGAAATAAAGGGTATAAAATACACATTCCATTTATCAAAATAAAGGACTTGGTGTTACCAATGACATACGACACAAGTAGCTGATAAATTTGTTGAGTCATTTCATGTCTGAGTCATTGGAAACACTCTCAAAGACCATATTAATACATTATATTTTTGAGTGAAGTATTGTATGGTATAAATCAAAATTATTTAATCATTTGGTAACTGCTATCAAAGAAAAATATAGCGTTGTGAAAATATTATTGGTAAACCAGTAGAGAGAGTGTTACTGCTGACTCCTGACCATTATGACGACAATACTCATTGGAGTTTGTCGTCAGTAGAGCCACGTGTCATAGATGACACTGGAAGGCTTCTTTATCTAGATATGGCAGTTCATTTTGTGTCAAATGGGCATAAATGACTTGAATAATAGACAAGCCACAATGACAGTATGAGCGTGCTGATATTCGAGCACCAAATGTCGGTAAAATAGCCTTGCGGTGTTACCAACTTCATATGACGACACAAAGAACGACGTCATTTTCTGTAAAACCATCATTTGTTTCTGAAAGCTGGGTTCCTCTATCTGGATCTTGGAATTAACTTTCAAAATTAACTTTGATAGAACTCCCACACAAATAAGAATGAATAATCTTGCTGTTTTGTTATCAAATGTGGCAAAAAAAGAGTTACCTATGACATTCTATGAAAAAGATGTTACCTATGACATGAAATTTAAGGTTGACGACAACAAAGATCTTACCTTCCTTGCGTGAGGCCATGATGTCTGTGGAAAGGGAACTCTCCAATGTTGAAAATGAACTTCTCCAATATGAAAAACCCGGATAGGATGTTTTAATAATGAGTGTATACTGAGATCTAGCATACGGTGTTACCGCTGACTAATGACACGGGAAATTTATTTTCGATTTATTTTAAATCAACAAGCATCTTCATGCTTCAACATCGTGTGGGAGAAGAACTAGAGCTCTGCTTTATGGAAAATCTCCAAATTTTATATAAAAAGACACGACTTTTGTCAGAGATTAGATTTTATTGACAGCTGAGAATGACGAAACACGTCATAGATGACACCCAGAATTTCAATACGGAATATTGCGCAATCAAGCCACAAGGAACTATTATCTTGAATACTGAAACAAACTTCAACTCCTTCTCTTTTAATTCAAAGAAAAAGTTTTGAAAAAAGGTGGCATTTTCATAGAAATTTTCATTGTAGAAATGCACCTGTAGGCATCTACAATTTTACATGGCTCGTAATGGGGCTTACCCCACTGCAAACTCTTCGGTTCCCCTCTCATAAGCTTTTCTTAACTAAATCCTGTTTGGCACTGTTAAATAAATCTATTGTGAACAAGTTAATGCATAGCAACTCCGACTTTTTAGAAGAGATATCTTGTAGATCTACTCCACAACGGATAGGGGAAATGTAGGTCACCTTTTGACATGTGATGAAAAATCGGAATTCCTGCGTGAAATAAATTCAACAGATTCGGATCATAGATCTCATGATAAGCAAATCATTAGAAGATGTGCACCTAGATCTAGGGACACCCTACCCATTGAGCAATATAATATTGTTCAGTGACGTTTCTACCAGAGGAGAAATTGACATATCTGAGTTGCCTCACTTTGATATTGAAAGCCGTGTTTAGCTTTGGTGTATGATGTGTTGTTGGTTTGCCTCGCCATACCTTGTGCCATTTCAGCCGGAAATTTGTTTTAACACTTTTGTGATCACTGGATAGGTGTGTGTCTCCGTATGATCTGTAAGCAGGTTTTTATGTCTATTTGTACACATAGTAAGGTCAGTTTGGTTTTGTCATTTTGCCTCTGATTTGGCCTGTCCATGTTGTTGCATGTCTAAAGGGCTGACTAAATGCACTTTTAGGGCATCCATGGAATAGTTGCAGACACAGGGGATCGGAAAAGCTGGCGAAGAGTTGTGAACAGCATGGCGGCTAACATCGAGAAGACAGTTGTCTGCGGTGACGCCGACAGTTGACAGGTGAGTAGCCTTTCATTGCTTATATCAATTAATCTTGAACTGCTTTTGTTTCTTGAGCCTTTGGAATAGGAGCCTATACATGTGTCCCCATCCCGATATTTATGAATTTTGACAAAATCTCCTCCTACAATAAATTCCAGATGACGAGCCAGTTACGTTTTCTATATGGACTCCTTGTCAGCCCTGCAGGCAATGTCCAACCCTGCAGGAGCTGACAACATTGTACATAATATTTTGAATAAACTTGAAAAATTGGAGAGCAATTGCAGACTCTGTTTTGTCTAGATCCCCGGGTACACTGGCATTAGAAGAAATGAGAGGGTAGACAGACTGGTAAAGTCTGACAAATTTTCAACATTTTCCGATTTTAAACCCTTTGTGATTATATCAATATAATCTGGCAGGAGGAATGGGATGTCGAAGTAGAAAATAAATTACAACAAGTTATCCCCAATTTACATGAAAGACCTCCAACTTACAAACTTAGTAGAAAGGATGAAACCACCATGCATCGACTGAAAATTGGCCATACATGACTCACACATATTTTCATTTTGAAGAAAGAACCTAGGCCTACATGCATGTCCTGTGGTGCCAATTTAACAATTAAACATATGATCGGAATGTAGACACTTGGACGTACAAAGCTAAGACAATTAATGTTTTACAATGAATGAAAAAAAGGCTCATTTTGAGAAATGGCAAGTGCAAATAGTAAAGATCTGCCCGCAAGCACAGTTTAGTTTTCAGTTTTATCTCGTTGCCCCTGTTCCAAATGTATGTCATTTTGTTGAGGGCATTTTGTGATAATGCCTTTCTTCATGTTATGTTTCCTTATCTCTTTTTTCACATATTTCCATTGTTCATCTGTCCTGTTCAAATTGGTGAATTCTGTTTTATCCACGTTGCCCAATACGTTAACTTTTTCAAAATCTCTTGAACTTTGGAGATGTTGATGTGGTTGTCAATATGTATATATAACTTAAGTTGGCCAAACCTCTGGAGGTCTTTGGTTCTCAACAAATTGTCATTCATTCAAGTCTTCAATTTAGATGCAAAAATTGATGTTTCATTCAGAGCGGTTTGTTGCCCACTTTGTGCTTGATTTTTCCACTAAAAAGGTTTTCCTTGTATCTGTCCGGGCTATCATGAGGATCATGAAGTACAGTACGGTTTCCTCAAACTTGGGTATCATATTACATTTCAGATTTCTTTTGTAAATACCATGATATAGTCTGTTGTTTTGAGCCTTGAGTTTGTGCTAATTGCTCTATCTCTGGCCTCAGCCGTACATGTTTTAAACAAATTCTAATGATCACAACCCTTTCGAATCAGTAATAAATTGTTTCTACATATTTCTCTTATCTTCAAGTCATGACTTCAGTTATGCATACCCGAAGAAATTAATCAAAAATGGAACTTGACTGCCGCTACTTGAGAAAGCTGTGTCACCCTTTAGGTTCATGGCCTCTTCTAAGTGTCCCCGTCTTCTACAACTGCTGGATTTGGATTTTATATGCAGAAGCCTCCCACCCTGTTGCATAATCAGAGTGATCGTCGGCCATCTTCACTTGGTGACATGAGTGATTCGTCTTCATATGTATCAAGTACGTTTACCATTATTTTATTTTGACATTTTATTTCTACTACCTTCTTTTTGCCTGATCATCCAAACTTTACATCATGACTTTGTTTTATTTGTGAGAAATGTGTTCCTCCACACCATCTTCAATATGTTAAAAGTTTAAATGTGTAATGTGATGCTGTATTATTTTTTTTTTCCTTATGGTGTGATGCTTAATTATGAAAGGGTAACAATATAATGTTGTTGTAGAGCTTGCAGTTCAAATTAGTTTGATATTTGTTATGCCCTTCTTGTTTTCAATGGTGATGGACAGGTTAACAGATGAAATCAGACAAGAAGCCCCATGGTCAATGATGTTTGCTGATGACATTGTGCTTTGTAGCGAGTCCAAGGGGCAGATCGAAGTGAACTTAGAGAGGCTCCGAATTGCACTAGAAAAGAGAGGAATGAGGGTCAATATGAGTAAGACAGAGTATTTGGTTATAAACCAAAAAGAGAACGAAGGAAGGATTCTGCTTCAAAACAATGAGGTGAAGAGGGAGATTTAGTACTTAGGATCAACAGTTCAGAGCAATGGAGATTGTAGAGTTGAAGTGTAGAAAAGAGCTCAGGCAGGATGGTGTGGGTGGAGAAGAATGTCAGGCGTATCATGTGATAAAAGGATACCAACAAAATTGAAAGGGAAAGTTCATAAGACAGTTGTGTGCCCAGCGATGATGTTTGGGCAAGAGACAGTGGCACTAACAAAACGGCAGGAATTAGAGCTGGAGGTGGCAGACATGAAGATGCTGCGTTTGTCAATGGGTGTTACAAGGATGGACAAGATCAGAAATGAGCACAATGGATGGAATACACAGATAGGTAGGTTTCGAGACAAAGAGATAAAGTCTAACCTGAGAAATTTGGGCATGTCCAGAGAGAATTGAAAATTACATTGGCAAGAGAATGCTGAAGATGACAGTATCAGGAAAGAGGAAGAGACCAAGACCCAGGCAAAGGTATCTGATGGTTTTTGGTGGGAGAGAGAAGGATGCTTTGAACAGGACTAACTGGGGATAAGCTGAAAGAAGAAGCAGAAAAAGAGGAGTTGGAATTCAGTAGAAAAAATCCTTGTTTCCGATCATGTTGTTTCAATATCCTCTAGTATCTTTATGTAGGTTTCTGAAATCTGGCCTTTACTTTTGTTGCAATGCAAGCAATGATATCATGGTCACTAATTCTCAAGATGCCCTTGCATATGTCAAGGAGATAAATCAATATTTATTTCTTCAGGGTATGGCCACCCTATTGTATTATCTGAGTTCCAGATGATGTCATGGAGGTCGATAAACTGCAGATATAAATCACATCGACTATTTCACTTAGAGAGTTTAGATCAACACCTCTCAGCGTGACCCCCCCCCTCCCCCAACAGTTTAAAAGAATTAATTTC
>JAOXNP010101101.1:0-10412 GCA_028571245.1 Chromodoris orientalis
TCCTAAAATGCTGTTTGTTTTGTTGTAGACTTTATTTTGACCATTTTAGATTATCTATCAGGATTCCTAAAGGGCTAGCATGTACTTGTCCTAAGGTATGGTGGTTAAGAGAATAGGAGTGTATGTTGATGGCTCTCTTCTATGATGAATTGACATTATAGCATTTTGTTTCCTTGAACTTCATGCCCCAGTTCTCCACCCATTCTTGCACTCATTGTAAGTTGTTTAAGGGCTTGATGGGATGAAATTGTTTGGTAAATAATGCAATCATCTGCAAATAGCCGCATATATATCGGACATGACACAATTCAGAAGGTCATTTATGTGACTCGAAAACAGCAAAGGTCCAAGCACTGTGGGATACCCTTGAACGGACCGTACATTTTTGAAAGACTCTTTGCCTTCGAAATTGAATGTAATTTCATTTCTTTAAACTGTACCATCTAATCTGGGCCTGTAGATGTCTTAAAAAATTATTCCAAATTAGATATAATAATATCCTACATGGTTTTACCCCTCACTTAGTGTTGTAACTAAAGTCAATGCGTTTCACCACTTCTCTGGCCCAGTCCATTTTTCAAAACAGTGGTCTCCACCTAACTTCTCAACTCTGGGGAAACTGAACATGTGAACTGTTATTGTTGGCTTCACTCAGGGGAGGTTGTCCAATAAATATTTATACATCCTGTCTGATGAACCATCAAAATGACTTCAAGAGACATGTCATCAAATTCTTTCTCTTTCGGCTTTCCCATTTAGGGGTCGCTACAGCTGATACCTTGTCTCCATTTAGTCCTGTCCAGAGCATTGTCTTTAGTCAGACCATCAGCCTCTGTATCATTTCTTATTAATTAGCATCCTCTTCCCAATGTGGTCTTCATCCCTTCTTTGAACATGGCCCAGCAGCTAATTCCTCTTTCTCCTGACTTTGCTACAGATCTCTTTACATGTGCTGTTCCCCTGATAAAATCATTTCTGATCTTATCTATTCTTGATATACCTCGGGAGAATTGGAACATCTTTAGCTCTGCTGTGTAAAGCTATAGCTCTTGTCCTTTTGTCAGGGCTACATTCGCTAGTCCAAATGCCATTGCTGGTCTCACAAGGAAAGCAAGCATACATCCGTTCGTTACCGATTCTTTAATTTTAGCGCACATTCGATTTTAGTAGCAGCCTTAAATAGATGCACACCAAATTGCTTATAATTGTTGTAGAAAGTTGAAATTTTCTGTGCACTCAGATCTTTGAACGGACTGTTGTCATGCCGATTTTCATAGCCAAAGCTTAAAAGACGTTGATTTATTGCTAAATAGAGGGTTCCATTTTTTTTGTCACCCAGTACTTTTAGGTGTCCCACAACTTAAATATGTATAAAATAATGCTTTGTTGCCCCAGGGGCTAGTGATCATTTATTTTTTACATAGTTTATTAAAGAAACCATGGGGTACATTTTCTTACCCATGGAAAAAGACACAAATACTCTGAAGAGGCCTTGAACTTGCGACCTCAGATATAAGAGTCTGTTGTTCCGTCTGTTTTGCCATTGCGTCCCATTGTGGATGCAATTGCAGTTCTTGGTCCAATAAGCATGAAAACATTTCTTGTAAAAGATACTTTGTTTGGTTACCGCACTCTATGCAGCACCAACATTTATATCTCTGTCCATCTGGTCAAAATGGTATTTTTAAATGGGCAGGCATTGTTTGCCATATAATTCAAGAAGCTGTACTGTAACAGATGTGATATGAACATGCCCACCTGCTCTCACCTTTGCGGAATTATATGTTAGTAAGGACTAGGCTATCATTATCATTGCTCATGGTACCACATCTCCCTAGAGCTGATAAGACTTTCTTATATATGTTTATAAGGATCTAATGCAATATTCAGCCATCTCATTACAATGAGTTTTCCTCTGGGCCACACTTTTCATTCTCTCTTTGATTTTTAAAACAGAAGTTTCGGAAGAAATGTAGAGGCTAAATTTTATACTCTTTACCAATTTTATTTTCTTCAAGTTATTTTGTATGTGCATCGTATGCTTTGTAATGTTGTTCATGTGGGAATTTGATTATAACTTAAAAGTCTGCATATCTAATGTAATTTTTATGAAGGTTACATATGGAGAGGTAAAGTAAACATTTGTATTGTTCTCCTTTGCCAGTGAGGGCAAATATTGCTAGGTTGTTTTTCGTTGGATGTGCTTCTATGATATAAAGAGAATTTCCCTAATAGAAGTCACACTGGGTGGAGGAGTGGATGTTGCCCTGTCTTTTTAATTTTTAGTTTTTATAAAAGGATTTTAGGTTATCATAGGTTCCACCTGTGTACAAAAACCAACATCACTCAAAGACAATTAAGTGTGCTTGAAAGCCTGATACATAGTGACAGTGGTTCATCTTGAAATTTCAGAAATTACAGGACCCATGTTTTTTGCGTCTTTTTAGGGTAGATGTCTCAGTTGGAGAACTTATAAGATTCTTTTTAAGGAAAGAAGGAGAATACTTTTCACTTGTTTTAGAGACAGCTAGTCAATGAACAATATCCCACTTAAACACTGCCATGGGTTGATTATAGTGGAAGCTTTTTCCTAATCTCATTAGACACCATTTTAATTATAATTATTTTTCATGGTCCTATAATTAGGATTTGGCACTCAACACATGATGTGATGATGATGCCTTAAGTTCCTGGGCTTGATACATTTCCTAGATAAGACAAGAAGAAAATTTATGTAACGCTACACAACAAAGCTGCAAGCGCTTTGACAATTTAAGATTGATTATGGTTATAGACATGAGCCTAAGAAACACGTAATATAACAATACATATACATAAAGCAGAAACTTTCAAATACGGATATCATACTACATAGCACAGCGAATGATAATCAATTATAAATAAAGAGAGGAATTATAAAGATAACTTAATATATGACATCCCGGTCAAAGACCTAAATGATATGTACACATTTAAGTAAGAATGATTCAATTTTCTGGAAAGAGTAGCTGAAAACAATTTTTTTTTTTTTTTTGAAAGTGAAAGTATTATTCCTGTTCCTGATTTATAAATTTAGATGATTCTTAATGTCAGGCCCAAAATTGGAGAAAGATCTTTTCCCAAAGCCAATAAGATTGTAAGAAGAGCCATAAGATGACTAGTAGACCGAAATGGAGGAGAAGGTTCCTTTCTATGTCATGTACTAGTTCATTTTAGTTCACAATTGCTTCTGAGATCTTATACACCTAGTTCTCTTCAATGAATTTGCCCATAACTCTCTCTCTCTCTCTCTCTCTCTTTCTCTCTCTCTCTCTCTCTCTCTCAAGTTGGTTTGGGTTGTGGGAAGGGGGTGGGGGGTTCATATCCTTATCAGTAACTTCATTCACCAGCCTTTCATTCAGGTACAACGTAGGCCTATCCTCCAAATTTCTGCACTAGACACTCAATATCACCCCCAGCTTCGAGCCCTTTTCTAACTTCTTTTTTCGTTTTTATCTCATTTTCTTTTTTATGATGAGAGTGAGGGTTGTGGAGTCTTATTCAGTTCCTCAATTTTTTTTTCTTACCATTATTCTTCTCAGTCATTTTTATTCCCTTCCCACCGTCATCGGTAAGAAAAGATATAATAATAAAACAACGAAGTGACGGGGCCGAGGCGCGGGCAAGACATTTCCTGTGTAAGTCCCTGTCTGAACTACACACACACACACACACACACCCATACAGGCCGAAAAAAAAAAAACGCGAGCGGGAGTTCAACGCGCACATCATGGCTGGATGTTAAGTATTTTACCAGGTAGACGTAAAGGCCAGGGGATAATAAAGTGGCAAACATGTGCTTGTAGCGGAGCTTTGGCATGGCAAAAAGTGGATTTGATTAGGGCCAGGGCATCTTTGATGTTCTCGACACCTTGAGACTGAGCCCTCCGATTTATGTTTGCTTTTCTCTGCCCCTTCTCCATCAGCTTATGACAGTGTTTTAGTCTTTGACGGAATATGTACCACATCAAAAGATGTTGCTCCCAAACCGGACCTCTTCTATGTGTTTGGATCAGAAAGATGTATGCTCTAGCTCAGGACGTGCGCTTTTTATTCTGTTGTGGGCTCTGAATCTAGTTGCTTTCGACAATTTGCAAGATTTCGTTTAAAACAGGGACGCTTTGAAATGGCTAGGGTAAAAAGAGAAAAACAAGGAGAGGAAAAAACACAACACAACAACGAACAAAACTTGCAAGGGCTTAGCCTACCATAAAAGATCGTTTTAAAATATTTTGTGCTCGTGCTCGTGTCAAATGTATTCAGCATCCTTTATTATATCACGCCCAAAAATGATCGTGGTCTTTTCATTTCTCCATGACAGATTTGATCCACCGGTATATTATTGTTTTTGGGCTTTATATTTCGTCAGAGGTCAGTTGCTTGATTTCTTGATTGAGCAATGAACTAAGGCTATACAAATTTTCCTTTTGTGATTCATGTTAGTGCTTTTATTTTATTGCAGTTTAGTGCTTTTATTGCAGTTACTGATGTCATTTCTTTTGAAAATGAGATGTATGTATCCTAAATATAATCTAGATCTAGTATATCGTTGTTGAGAGTCTCTAACCTGGTAAGTCCTCCGGAGAAGAGGAAGAAAAAACTGATTATTATACCAATTAAGCATCAAAAATCAAAATCGTCATATATGAGCAGCCAACCCGTCAGTTGCTTGATTTCCAATTCATGTTTGTGCTTTTATTTTATTGCAGTTACTGATGGCATTTCTTTTTAAAATGAGATGTATAGTAACCTGAATATGATATAGATCTAGTAATATGTTACTATTATGTGTGAAAGAATAAGAAATGGGAGACATGGTTATCTCTTTTCCTGTACCTCTCTTTTTTTTTTTTTTTTACTGAGGGTTTTGTGTTTTTTTTGGGGGGGTTTCTTTTAAATTTAAGTTGAAAGCAGCATGAGGTACAGGCCTGTTTACAATTTTACTCTGTTTGCTTAGTCTCATCTTCATTTAATTAAGGTTCAGAGTATTCCTTTGTATTGAAACATGTATCACCTTGATGTTTATTTTATTTTTTCTGGTTTATTTCACAGATTTCATCAAGCAATGTTGCACTTTCTAAAGGCGTACTCCTAATGGCATGATTTGTTGCCATGACAACTAAGGTTGTTGACTTTCTGAATGAATCAGGGGGCAGCAAATTTACAGAGAATGCTCCACGACCTCCAGTTTACGGGGAGGAGAATGAACTTCAATCAAATGGAGGCAACTCCACCAAGAGCAGCAGTTCACACAAGAGCCATGTCTCCAACAAATCTCACTCGTCTTCCAAGAGTGGTACTTCAGGCAAGGGGGACCACTCACCCGCCACGACACCTCGCAAGTCCAAATTGGAAGGGGTTAAGTCTGGGGATACCCTGACTGCTCATTCTCATTCCAGTCTAAATGCATGTGAGGAAAGTGAAATGAGCGCACCCCTAGGCTATGAGCCAGAGGGAAGTACCGTCAATTCACCCCCTTATTCTGAAAATGGCACTCCTCCCCACCTGAAGTGGGCGGAAAATTTACATAACCTTCTGGAAGATTCAGATGGAGTCGATGTGTTCAGGGAGTTCATGGAACGTGAGCATGAAGGTGGCGCTGAGGAGCTTGTGTTTTGGTTTGCATGTTTAGGCCTTAAAAGGAAAATAGATTGTGATTCTGTGGATAGTTCTATTGCTAACATACAAAAGGCAATCTATAAACGCTATGTTAGAAGTGATAAGATAAAGTGCATATCAAAAGAAGTAAAGAAGGAGATTGCTGATAAAGTAGCCAGTAAAACCTGCGTGGATCCTTGTATTTTTGACGCTGCCCAAGCAGAGGTTGAAAATTATCTTAGGGAGGTGACCTACCCTGCATTTTTGAGTTCTGATTATTATGTGCAATATGTTCAGAACTATGGTGACAGTCCAAAATCGAGCCAGTCCAGTGGTTCTAATAGTGCTAGGCCGATATCACAGTCTGGATTGCTACCAGTAGTTCATGAGGATGTTGAATTGGAAACTAAAGACTTCAATGATCCTGCTCCCCTACCAGTTACCTCTAAAGTTTCCCATGTTGGTAAAAGAACGGATACTTCTACACCGTCAAGGAGAACTGAGACTGTTACAGGGTGAGTTATTTGTGTAATTTTTTTGTCTCCCTTCTTGTGAATAATGTTGGAAAGTATGATTGATTTAGAGTCCTTTCACTGAATGTTACTTTCAATATTATGTAGAGTCCCGATTATTTAAAGTTGCAGCCATAAACGTCGGTTTGTCATAGCAATGGTTATCATAGTACAATTCCCTCAATAATAAGATAAATATCGCCTTAAGGTCACAATTTTTGTGTTTATTGAAAGGCCTCTTTGGGGTACATGTTAGTTTTGTTGTTTGTTTTCTTTTAATGAGACATTTACATTCATTGTAATATACTGAACCGCAAAAGAAACGCACCACTACCTTGACTCCAAAAATTTTATGCTCGATACTGATTTAATATCTTTTTAAAAACCTTTTATTATATTATGTTTATTTTCTTAACATCAAGAATAATAACATCTTTTGAAAAATTAAAAAGACACCAACCGGCAAAATGGTGAATGGTGCATTTTTAAAAGTAACAAGATCATTGAATAGACAATTTGATTTTATTACATAATGCATGCTCATTATCTTGTATTGGATACAACTATATGATGTCTTCTCATCACTCTCCGAGCTGTCTGATGGAGAGAAGGTGATCTTGCAGGCGTCTTTGTACACGATTTGGGGCCTGTTGTCAGACTAAGTCCACCACTTTTTGGTCCATCCCAAGATCTGATTTCCTCATGCTGTCCAAGCATACATCAAATGATGATCTTTCTTCAGTTTAGTCTTTTAACAATCTCCTATCGTGGGATATTGCTTTCTGACATGACTGTTGCAGGAATACTCTGATCTTCACCATGCCTTGGCATCGTGAATGCATCAAATGGAAGTGAGAAATTACTAAAATCTCATCGGCCCGTTTTACACTGAAATTATGCACTATTTGAAAAAAAAAAAAGATTTCTGTTCACTTCACAACAACTATTTTAATTCCATGTACTACACACCAGTTCTACTATATAATTGACTCAAATGTATGTTCTGTGAGCGATTTTATCACATTTTATTATAATAGCATCCCGACTACCTCCAATTGCACCCTGTGGTGTATTGATTTTTTTTTTGGGGGGGGGGGAGAGATGAATAAAACACTACAGTTTTTGCTAATATTGGGGTTTCTTTTGCGGTTCATATAGTTGCTTTGTATTTAATAACTTTTAAAGAAATTGATGTTTTTATTTTGATCATTTTTTATAATATAGGACATCTTAATTTCCTTGTTCCGGCGTAACTCTCCCCGTAAAAAAATGTTAAGAATAAAGAGTTGTTGTTTTTTATAATTTTACATTATAGGCTAATGTATGTTTTTCAAATCTGCCCCTTATTTGATCTCCACAAAGGTGACATGAGAAGTTGTCTTGTGTGGGTTTTTTTTGTAACTTGAAGGGGAAAAAAATCTTTCAGAATTGCAAAATGTGTGTTAAGATTATAGACGCTTGTATAACATTTTTTGGCTCTCTTGCCAAGTAGCAATTTGCAGTGTTTCCAGACACCAGCAGTTTACTCACTCCATGTGTCTTTTGATCCATAATTATTACCTGCATAATGTAACCTTGTTTGTTCATTGTGCTATGAGGGATGCTTTAAGTTTTGTTATTCTTCACATTTAATTTCATGTTACAGATCATTGTTATACACTCCGCGTACTCCCAGCTCCTACCCAGCCCATGTATCATATGCACCTGTGTCAGCCCAGGACAGTGAACTTCAAAGTCTTTCCAGTGATGCATTGACGGACGATGCTCTCTCAGTCACAGACAGCAGTGTGTAAGTTTATTTGATGACTTTTTATTCAATGGGTTGTTGTTGTGTTTTTTTAAATAAAAGCAATACCTTGGGTTGTCAAACAGCCATAGCTTGTGGTACTGGCGATCAGCTGATCAGAATCAACAGTGAAAATGTTTTAAATTGACCATGTGTAGGCTGTAGTATTGTTACAGTCTTGTCTTTGAGATAGCAGTCACTTGAGGGGATGATTTTTTGTTGTTTTTTTTAACGGCAGGGTTTGTGATGTGTAATATTTTGTTAGCCAGTCTTTCAAGTTTGCCTTCTCTCTCCCTCCTTCACAAAATGTCAGCCATTTTACCTCGTCTTTTTATGCTCCCTCCACGAACCCCAACATGGCTGACCCTTTTTTTTTTGTGCGTTATCCTTGTGCTGTACTTCACAAATCGTCAGTGTATCATGTGTAATGGTGTAAAGGTGTATGTTGCATAATTAGGTCTCCCCTCGAGAGAAGTATGTTATCAACATATCCGGGCGGACCTCGTTTTATAGGGTAATATAAATCTTTTGAGCGGAGATGATAGAAGAGCGCTTTGAAGTGGATTGTGAGGCTTGAAAACGAAAACTGTTTCCGTTATCTATCTCAGTAGACTTATAATTCGGGGGTTACTGAACTGTTCGGGTCTGGCGCCAGAGTGACTAGGTCTAGGCCTATCTCTGGGAATTTTTACTCGTTATGTGCATGGGTAGTGACGGGGTTGGGTGGAGATTGAGTATGAACGCACAGAATTTTTTTTGTTTTGGGGTTCATTTCTAAATTACTGAAAGGCAAGGCGTTACTCATTGGCCCTCTGTTACCAAATGGTCCGTCTATTTTACTTTATTTATAAAAAAAAAACAAAAACGGAAAGACTTTTAGCCATGAAATTTTTACTAGAGATGTTGTCTTTTCTTTGTCCAAAGTACACCATAGAAAATTTCATTGTCAAACATAAGCCATAACAATTTTTGTCCACATATATAATTTTTTTCCCGATTCATAACTACATCGATAAGAGCGATGTATGAAGATAAACGGCACATGCAAATTTCCCGTTCATGTTCAAACTCTGCCGTTTTATTTTAAAGAACAGTATGGAGTCCTCGTAACGCCCTCTCATTGGTACGGGTATGGGACTTTTGGCAGAGGTGTGTGTGAATGTGAACCTTCATCATTAGCATATATTTTGGAGCTTCTTGTGCGTGTCTTCGATAAGCCTTATAAAAGCACTGCTAGATCTATTTAACCCGGTCATCGCCTGGGACATCCAGCTAGTAACTTAACTATGTACCTCCAGCCTCATCCTAATATGGTTGGGCCGGAAAGCGAGCTACTACCTTTGTCGTACAGTACTGTTTTGTTCGGGCCTTCCTTTCTCCTCTTCTCCCAAAAATAACCATGTCTTGTCTCGTTCCTCCACCAGGCAGCCCCCGCCCCTACCTTTTTATTCCCCCGTCTCTGTCGGTCCAAGGAAGTCAGTCACTCATTCATTCATCCTCGTCCGTAGGTCGACGACGACTACAGTCCTGGCGTGCAGTCATGCAGAGGGTCATTTTGTCTCCCTCGAGTCTCTGATGCATGACGTTAAGTAAAGGAGGGAGGATAAAAGGAGCTTGCTTTGATCAGCCACGCAGAAAGACGCGAGTTAGATTGATCAGAAAGTATGCCCCGGGTTCCGTAGGATTGATTACCCTTCTTACCCCCACCCCCACCCCTTTTAAGTTTCCTCCTTGAGCATATATCGACGAAACCCACATGGGTCTCATTTCTCCCCCTTCCACCCCTCACTTCTCATAATATCAAATGTTAAATTGGTACTGTTCCCTCTCCTCTCCCCAACCGTAGTGACAAAGTTAGCCTAGCCGCTTACCTTTGCTTCAGAGTTGGATCAAGAGTCGTTTTGTATTGGCACTCACACTCACATGTTCTTGATATAGAAATAAATGAAGAAAGGATGTGAATGGGGAGGGGGGATGAGGATCGGGAAGTTAAAGCACTTAGAAAAAGCGTGTAGCAGTGTTTTTTGTCATTCTTTTGGTTAGGTGCGCTTTTACATGAATAAATGTGGATCTTGGCGATTAGGTGGTTCTTAACTGAGAAAATGCAATGCCTGACCCCCCTCTGAATAGATCTAATTGCTTTTTTTAAATAAATGTTTTATGCGTGTTTTTCTGCTAGCATGCCATTTTTATTTGTTCATGGTGTTAGATATCTCTCTCTCTCTCTCTCTCTCTCTCTCTCTCTCTCTCTCTCTCTCCCTCTCTCTCTCTCTCTCTCTCTCTCTCTCTCTCTCTCTCTCTCTCTCCTGTCGGCATCATCGTGTTCGATGTTTGCTGATACTCCAGACATCCGCTCAATTCTTCTCCAGTCGTCTCTGTCCTGACTCCTGTGGGCTACTTGATCTATGCTCACATTTGACACCTTCTTGATGGCCAGGACACCCGCACAGTACGTGTACTGCGTTTCCAGAAAGCAG
>JAOXNP010102212.1:0-10384 GCA_028571245.1 Chromodoris orientalis
AATGTGATTCTTCTCTGTTTCATCTCAGTATATCATACTTTTCAACTTGATTTGAGTCAAGGTAATATAAGCAAAAATAAAAATGTTGGATCCAGGACCTGCTCCACCCTTATTCAACACAATCTCAACTTAAAATATTCCCAGGGGATTTAAAGATCAGTAGATCTAACAAATTTACGTAAAATGAGTTGAGAAAAGGGCTGTACAATTTTTTATGCTAAATCCGTCCTTTTTCTAGAAACCTGGTAAATCATGTCATTGCTGAAATTTCCATGTCTCATCATTAAGTGTCAATGTAAACAATCAGATATTCAGAGAAGTAAATGTCTTGAAATATTGCCAAATTCCATTTTAAGATTAGTTTTGTGAGTCTTTGTATAAGTCAATTTCATGCTAATACTTATATTCTACACCCCAACACCCTCCTGTATTTCACCAAACAATGTAATGAGTTAAACTCATACAATTATTTCATTTTACATGTAAAGACTTATATAACTAAAACAAATTTTGAATCTGTCAAAGACTTCAACAGTTTAGAGACAGCAAGTCGTGTGCTCAGGTGGATGTTTATTATGTCATAATGTAATTTAGATGATTTCATGTAACAGTTCATTTATTAACCCAGATTGGTGGGGGTGGGGGGGATGTGTGTGTAAACTAAGTCCTGACCAAAGAGAATTTTTAAGAAAGGAACAAGGAGGCATTTAACTTTTTTACTTGTCTAAAAACATTTTGAAGTGCACTAGAAAGTTGCCATACACAACCAACATTTTGGATTAACAGTTGTTTTCAAAACCGTGGATTAAAAAAACCTTTTCCATATTTCTTTCCTCATTAACTTATGGTACTGGTAGCTTTCAGTTAGCCATGGGAACCAGCACACATTTTTCAGTCTTTAACAAAATCCAGATACATGTAAGGTCATCGTGAGATATACAAATGTTGACTTTTGTTCTTCATATTCCTTATATTTGTATATAAATTGTGTATACTTTGTGAATAGACCATTTTGCAAAACATTCACACTGACATTTTAAGTAAAACTAAGTCACTGGGTGTGTCTGCATACAGAAATTTTATTTGAAACAAAATAAAATCACAAATGCCTATCTGAGGAGATTGCAAATTTAAAATGAGAAAATTCGAACAGGAGACAAAGAAGAAAGAGAGAAAAACATTGGCACAACGAACAGCTAAAAATACTGTAGATATAAACTTAAAGAACAGGAAAATCAAAAGAGAAAGAAAAAATAATGAAACAATCAACCATGCTGGTAAACATTGATCAGTGTTATTAATTGCTTGAGCAGTTACTGATTAATCATAAACAAACATTAGAGTGAAGAATTTGATTTGTAAGATCTCTTTCAGCCATAGGGTAAACATAATGTTCATAAAATGTATGCTCGGATTTCCATCTGCCAATTTGTCTAGTAGAATTGGGGTCGGCGCCGCTTTTAATAGCAGCTGTGGCCCCCGATGGGCGAAATGAGCGAGGAGTAAACCCTTTATTATCAAGCCCCGCCTCCCGAATACTCTTTCGGAGAATGTCGGAAACTGTCGTGGCGGAAATCGCCTTGTATGGGGTTGTAGTGGACACGAACACAGGTCCCGAATGTGGCGTGATGTGTTTTGTCCGAGCTAAGTATGTGTACAGACAGCTGATCGGGCAAATATTTGGGTCATCAGCTGGTTGGATACGGATTTCAAATCCTTTCCTGTCGTAGTCGTTCTTTATTCCAAACAAAGTTAACGTTACCGATTTGTCTTCATTGAACTTGATCTGATTACGGTAAAATCCGCATTGTGGTGCAATATCTGAAGGCCTTAGCATACAACATAACGCCAACAATGAAATGCATTTTTGACGTAGTCGACCTATTTCAATCACATGGTTATCCCAACTTCCAAACAATTTGGCAAATGGTTGCACTGGCATAATGCCCGTGCGTTGAGCTGGACATTTCGTGTCACTTTTTATCAGGGCAGTGATGAAATTGTTCAAATAATAATCAAACGGACTTTTTCCGTATGTAGTTATACAATAGTGTTGAAGACCTGCTTTAAAACCTTTTAAATATGACTCAGGTCGTTCAAGCTTTTTACATTTCCAATACATGAATTGCGCAATGTTTGGTTGCAGGGAATCAAAACAAATTGGTAGCTTTTGACCGTTATAGTTTTCACAAAATTCACCAAACTCCTTTATATACCTGTTATACTGATTAAGCGTGCTTAAAGCTAGAAATGACTTATATTTGTCAATACATTCTGCAGACCATTGTCTTTTCCCTAAATCTTCCCGCCATCCAGCCTCCAAGCAAACAATTTCCATCTTTTGTTTCGGCATGGTTCCGGTGTTGTTGTTCCCAGCGGAGAACAGGTTTTGAGGTTGTTTGGTAACTGTAATGGGGCTGTTACGGCTATATGTTTCATTTTTGTGAACCAAATTTGTGCAGGCCACCAAGGTGCAATTACAGTTGCTTGCGCTCTCTGCGTTATGATAAGGTTTATTATGTTGTCTAAGAGGCTGAACGGTGGGTTGACAAAATTGTTTTCTGCCCCCCAATCCGTCTGGTTTAATGCATCGACCCCATAACAACTTTGGTCTATATGTAGACTGTTGTACTTTTGACACAACGCTGTTTCTAGCGACGCAAATCTGTCTATTGTATGTGGACCATAAAGTTTGTCCAAGTACCTGAACAAGTTGGGGTTCAGAGTCCATTCGTGTTTGTTGTCTAAACGCGATAAAAAGTCGGCTCTTTGGTTCATCGTGCCCTTTATGAATTTGGCAGATATTTGTATATTGTGCTTTACTGCAAAACTCCAAATATGTTTTGCAACTTCTGTCAGTTCTCGTGATACTCCCCCCTGGAACTCTATGTATGCTACCGTACTTATGTTGTCCGATAGTATTTGAATTGTTTTGTTTTTGATAATAGGCAAAAAGTTTGTCATTACGGCCAAGACCGCTCTCATTTCTCTGTAATTGGAACATTTTTGAGAAATGTCCTCACTCCAAAAACCTGCTGTAGTTGTGTTAGATCCTACAATATAACCACCAAAACCAGTTTGACTGGCATCTGTCTCAATTTGTATAGTGGGAGAGTTTTTTACATTAACAGCTATACCATTCCAGCAAGATAAGCTAGTCTTCCACCACTCCAAGTCTTGAAGTGTTGCATTGTCTAACTGAAGTAAATCAGACCACTTTGTCTTTTTTCTTAACAGTCTGTATAGATTCCGTAATAGTAATTTAGCCGGTAAAACCACCTTGGACATAGAAATAATTTGACCAGCAATTCTGGCTAGGAATCTAGCACCAACCGTTCCCAACCTTATACATCTGTTAATGTCCTTTTTTAATTTTGTAATCCTACTTTTGGGGATCTGAATCCAAACATGTCCATCTTTATTGTCTGTATGTATTACATACCCAATGTATTCTTTGATCGTTTCAGGAATTAAACTTGACTTAGGAAAATTAATACACCAACCCAACTGAGTGAGAGTATCAACTACAAATTTACGTTTCCCAACAATATTACACTCATTACCAAATACAATGATATCGTCAACATATGCCACCAATCTCACATCATTGGCACGTAAATATTGGATCACACATCTTAGTAATTTGCAAAAATAGAATGGACTACATGACAAACCAAAAGGAAGGTTACACCAACAATAAAAATTGTCTCTCCATTGTATGCCTAAATACTGTTGGAATTCCTCTTTAACTGGCACATGAAAAAATCCGTTTTTGATATCTAAAGTAATTAAGTAGTCCTTGGGTTGTACCAAGTTTATAACCTCATTAATGTCCTCATACAGAAATTTCGGCACTTCACAGTGTTCATTAACAATTCTCAAGTCAGTAATCAGTCTAAATTTATCACTTGATGATTTGGATTTCGGGACGACATTCAATCCTGATACCACATGTGGAGTGTTTGTTTGTTTTTTAATACATCCAGCTTCTAACAAACGACTAATCTCGTTGTCTATAAAATCTTCTTCTTCGATGTTAAATTTGCGATTGTTTATGTAAGTTTGTTGAGGGATAGACTTAAAAGGAATATCAACACCATTAGAAATCCATTGTAAAATGACATCATTGTCCGTAATTCCTAACCATTTATGGAACTTGTTATTTAAATTTGCTCCATGAAAATTCATTGAATTAATCCGAAACGTCCCGTCGAGGAAATTGTTGTTGTTGTTGTTGTTGTCCGAACCGGTAGCTACTATATCCACCTCTGAATGGTCTCCCGCTGTAATTGAATCTGTTGTTATAACCACCACGTTGATTGCCTCTCCGCCTGTTGTTATGAGTTGTTGAAGCTAATTCTGCAGCAATACGTACATTCTCCAATGACTGTGAGGAAAAGGCCGATGTGTTGTTCTCAAACGCTCTAAAAAGTCTGGCCGTCTCTTCATCAAAGGTACTTTTCACAACACATGATGTGAACTCACTCTGAAGGAAATTTATTTGCGCTGCTAGCACGGTGAATATTTTCTCGTATTGTGGTTTAGTTAGAACGAAACAATCTTCTTTTTCTGTAGCCTTGGATAAGGCCTTAAGCGCTGTCTCAGTGTATCTAGAATTCTTAGAAATTATTTTGACTGTTGGTTTCAGTTCGTTTTTGATACCTAGCTGTGAATCATTGACGGTTAAAAATGGGGGTAATTCGACAGCTGTAAGATTTTCTTTGACTCGATTGAAGTCTTTTTGTAGATCTACGGGAGAAGCACCTTGCGTGGGACTCCCGGTTTCTTCAAGGTCGCGGCCGAAGCCTGGGTCAATGGCAGCACTGCCAGCACTAACGTTACCACATGTAGATTCAGATCTAGTCTGATTGATCGGTTGTTCTGTACAAAGTTTAGTTTCTATCAAACTTAAACGATCTTCAAACCTGTGTAGAATGTCCAATATTTTATCACTATCTTTTTGAATATCTTCTGACTGTACATTTGAAGGTTTATTCTCCGCCATTGGAAACACGTCTGTTTCGATGAAGGTGCACCGGGACAAGACATACATGCGTGTGTGTATTCACTACACACCACGCACTCACTTCCGACACACCCAGTGACCCCGAATACATTATGTGGTTATCAGCCTAAAACTCACAATAATGTGTAACAGGCTAGATGGGGCTGTCAGTGTGGACTTGAAATCACATGAGGTACTTTGGCAGTCAGTAACATAGCTGAGGAATTTCATTTTTTTATTGCTTGGATTTTTATGCATAATCTCAAATTTTTTGTGGTTGTTACTTTAGTGTTAGCCTAAAGTCATGATAAGTATTATAATAAAAACTGCAACATTAAATACATTTATCAAATAAGCGACTGAACTCAAATATTTATTCTTTACTCTTTGAAGGAGTTACCTTCTCTCAACAAGTTTCTTCCATTCAATCATTATTTCCTATCCTGTCATTCTTCTTCTAGTTTCACCTTTACAGTTATTATTAATTACAACAGTCACACATTCTCAACAGGCTAACTTCTACCATTCAAACCCTATTCTACCATCCTGCAATCAACATTATATTTCATTCGGACATTTCACTCAACCGGAAAAAATAAAAAAGTCAAACTATACTTACAAACATGTTTAAATCTGCTCGGCATCCAAAAGAGCCATGGCATAAACACATGGCAGGCCAGCTGCATCCCTCACTGGTTTAACTGCAAAACAATCTAATATTAATTCCAGCTAAGGGTTAAATAGCACGAGTTAAGGCAGCTCACTGTACTTTACTCCATGGGCTTCATACTTTTTATGTTGCAAGGCGACTAAGGTCATATGACAAGGCCATGACAAAATTGTCCTTTTGAAACTATTAAAAGCATTGACTATAATATAACAAACAGTTGTGAATTCAAGTTTTTGTGTAAACTTGGAAAGAATTTAAATGAGTTTAGTATAAATAAAGGCTTTTAAATGAGTTTAAATAAAGGATTTTTTTTTTTTATCTAAAGAGGTACTGTTTGTATTCACGATGAAATAAGTTGCTGATAAGTAATATGTCATCATCATTTTTCTTCTCAAGTAATTCTTAAAGACTCTTCCTGTTATCATATTAATTGAGTTACCAAGAACTCTTCTTTTGAAGACAAAAAAATATTTGGTGTTTGCGTGTTTTCTTTTTCTTTATCTTTTTTTACATTAACAAAGTTTGTTTTTCCAAATTCAGAACTTGAAATTCTGTTCATTTTTAACACTGAAGTCCTGTTATATGTATATCATATTTGAGCACTTGAAAATCAAAAGCTGCTAAATGACCGATGACTAGTTTTGAGAAAAACATGGAATTCTGTTAATCACATTTAATGTTTTTCTACATGTATCATCTTTTGCATACCAAAAGTTAACAATATAAGGACTATTACCAGTGCTCCTATCGATTGATCCTGTGTAATTTCTTTTTGTAATTAGATGATAAAATTTATGCTTAGCGGGTTTTGATTTTCAAGGCATCACTTAGCAGGTTTTGATGTACATTCAACATAGCAGGAAATGATTTTCAACATAATAAAATGCCAAAAAATACATCAAGATGCAATATATACACAACTTTTAATGATTATTTTGATAAAAAATAAGATTTAAACTGTCAGGGTGGAAGGCTCTACTTCAAGGCAACAACAATCTTCACAAGTCTCGTAGTCGTAGCCATGTCTGCAATCGTGTGGGGCCGCAGAATCAGATAGTGTTGTCGAAGACAGGATATTCCTAAGGAAATTAAACTTTTCATCCTTGCAGTTTGTTTTCCAGTCCTCTCCACAGTGACCTTCCATCAATTTGTCCATGTCTTTGATTTTCAGGGGGTTGAGGGGGATACCTCCCGGAATAATGTCGCCACGACTGTTGCAGGATTCTGTCTTTTTCGTGACGACAACAGGTTCATTTATCCTGTTCCTGTAGGACATCTCACCAGCCACTAGACAATGTTTCCTATTACGTCCTCTTGAAATATAAAACCTCTTATTCTCCTGGATTTTAATTGGCAGCGGTCTTTTAAAAGAGTCCTCTGCAGCCTTTTTCAAGTCCCGTACTTCCACATCATCTCTCACTTTGATGACCTGGGCGAATTTCTGGAAAATGTCATAATATCCTTGTGGCGAGAGAATAACTTCACACTTTCGAACTTCTTTCTCAATTAGTCCGAAAAGTCGATCACATGGCAGAAATGAATGCCCACGCACTGGAAAGACTAACTCGATGTTCTTCACTTGTCGAGCTGCCCGTACGGAAGAAAGAAAATGGCATGCCATGTAGATAAGGGACATGTTTTTATTCTGCCCCCCACAAGCATCCGAGCAAAGGCGCACAGTGTCAATGCCAGTCAAGTCAGATGATGTCAATGCATGAAGCAATGCACTACAGCAGGCTGAACTATCTTTTTTGTGATCGTTCTCATTCCATGTATAGACAAAACAGTTTTCTCGTGTCAATTTGTTGTCCTCTCTTCCGCGCACCACGCCAAAGTTGTAAGTGTACATTTGCCTGCTGTAATAGGCCTGTTGATCCGGGACGCGTGGAATGACCAAGTTCTGTTGGTGATCAAAACAAAATGTTGCAAGTCCAGGCCTTTTTTCGCTCACAAGCTCATAAAAAACATTGGCTCTTTTCTTGTGGACATGCTTCTCCATCATTAGTTTGCTCTTCTCTCCCTTTTCTGTTGCTGATCTTATTTTATTTGTGTACATTGAGCATGTACTGCACGCATCTGTTTTGATTGAGCCAAATCCAATATTGAATGCTTTCTTAAAAATATTATAAAAAAAGCGATAGTTGATGAATGTTTTGTCCGTTATTCTTTCCTTCTTAAGAAAAATGTTCCATAAATGTTTGATACCATGAATGTCTGAACACAAATAAATTCTCTTTGACTTTGTTCTGTTGTGGTGGCTTTCCCTTCCGGGCAGAGAACGAATGAAATCTTTAACAAGTTTCCTGCGTGCCGCATAGTTGTTTGATTTTTTATCCCCTCCTCGCTTTTCTTTCCTTGGACTACCGTTTCGTAGGAAATTTTGTGCAATATTTTCGACGACTGTTCGGCCTAGACCTCCTAGACTCCGAAGAAAAAACTGCTTGCAAACACGAAAACGAGAGGCATGTGCGTCGAGTCCAGCAGGAATAAAAAAATTAGTCTCCCCCGATGATCGGTTTCGCTTCTTTTTGTTTGAAGAAGACGAATCCTGTGTTTCAGTTGCTTTTGTTTTTTTACAGGTTTCCCTTTTCTTGTGCGTTATTTGAAGATTCATCAAAATAAAAGCATCTCGGGAAGGGCGATCTTGGAGACGGAAGTAATTGTCATTGAAGCTTTGTATTTCTTTCTTAGACAACTCGTGACACTTGAAGACAGCTTGTTTGTTGTGATTGCAGATCCTTGGTAGGGGTGCTTTCTTCTTGAATCTATTGGGTTGGCGGGGAGGTAAGGGATAGAGGAGAAAAAAACAACACAATATTAGTTAATTTATGCAAAAAAGCAAAGGTAAAAGACACAATTTTGAACATATTTTGGCAAAAACCATGAGAAATAATCACAAAACAATGAAAAAAGAAGAAAAAAATGAATAATTTTTTGGCACTCTTTTGGCCCCATTTTGGTCCCTTTTTAGCCGGTTTGGCGACCACAAACATGAAATCAAAATTCAGTACTGTAATCGTACAGTATTATCCAGGGGTTGTACCAAGTCTTCAGTGTTTTTATAGCCATTTTCACTTTAATTTACATTGGCCCACATGCTAGCAAGAAAGAACACTCATGTGTGAAAATCAAAACATGCTAAGTGAAACAAGCTCTATCTATCTAGCAGGTTTTGATTTTCACCATCATGAATCGATTGAGTTTTGAAAATCTTGAAATTAGCTTCATGCAACAATTAATAAGATAAATTATGTTTACTTACAAGTTTTGTCGCTTTATTTCTCGTTTGGAAGGTGTTCTGGCAGGTCTGTCTGCTCTATTGTCGTTGATTATGAAGCTTTCATCAGCTTGAGGAACAGCGTCAGTGTCGAAGGACGCCATTTTGCACTGACGAAAAAACTGCTTTTGATTGGCTAAAGAGTTATGTTATTTAGCAGGATTTGTTCATCACGATCTCAGATATTTAGCAGGTTTTGATAGGAAATTATATTTTTACACTTAAGAAAAGGCCATTTAGAAGGGTTTGATTTTCACCAAACTCTACAGGAGTGTGCATTGATTCCCGCATTTTCAAGCAGGGGTCGCAACTCTATTTTTACAAAAATGTTACTTAGCAGCTTTTGATTTTCAAGTCCTCAATTTTGGTGGTACCGGCATTTCGTCCTTTGGGAAAGGCTGTTAACCTGATTTTCCCTACTCCACTTGGGTGCCAATGAGTGCAATCAGAATCTTTGTGTGGCCAATCCTTATAAAGACATTAGCAGTGAAAAGATGAGCTTGAAAAGTTCTGTGATGTCACCCATGTCAAAATGTGTCTGCAAAGTCTGTTTATGAAACACGCCAACCTATCCACTGTATTGGAATTAATGGTTTGGCTTTTGGGGTTAAGTTCACTGGGTTTTCATCCACATCTACATTTCTGCCCCCTGGTGGTGCATTTCATTCTGAACTGGAATGTGAGTCAGATGTGTTGGGCCCTGTAGGTCTTCCTCTCTTCACCCTGTGGATTTCATCCTATAAGCTTTCTCAAATAATCCTGTTGTAGTATTGAATGATTCCTTGGCATACAATATGTCCTACCTTACCAGCACCGTTAATTTCCTCTTCTTCAATTCAATCATATATATAGTCAGATTTTGTTAGGGTATCACTAGTATTAAGTATCAGTCTTGTTTGAGGCCTGTGACATCATCTACAAAAGGCTAGTGAGAGACTGCTTTGTATCAGTTCTGTCCTAAACATATGTTTGCGTGTTCGTGTTGAGATACATTAACTCAGCTAGGACTTGTGATTATGAGGAGAATGTTACTGTACAAACTTTGGCAATTATGGGTAGTCAATGTCTATTTCTTCATATTTTTTGAGATTCAGATTCCTCTCCTCCACCCTGACCCCCATCCTGCCTTTGTTTTTTTTGTCCATCACTGTCTCTCTTCCAAATTCATTCATTTAATTAATTGATATAACATTTTATCTGGGATATGCACAAGATATGTAAATGCATTAACATTTTGTACTTCATGATGATCAAATATGAAGCATACGAATGATGTGTTAAGTTGACATTGCTTTTGATCCCTGATTACATTGACGTATGCAAGATGGTCACAAGAATACAACACACACCATTATGTCTCAGTGTTGTGGGTATATCCAAGGTTACTTTGAAAAAGATCTAGTTTTAGTATGCATGAATACATTGAAGTGGT
>JAOXNP010103323.1:0-10383 GCA_028571245.1 Chromodoris orientalis
CCATCCACCAACGATCTATTAATCAATCTTCATTCTCTCAGGCTGCAGAAAGAACTATTGATAATGTGGATAGAATTTCTAATCTCAATAATAAGGGTCAAATGAGCGCTACTGCTACTGAAATAAGTGGGCAACAGCTCTTATTCACAGAGACCAGTTCACCATATTCGCTCAGTTCAAATGTAGAAAGGAATTCTTACCTTCATTTATCCCCTTCAGATGAAAGACCTGAAATGTCAAGAATTAGTATGAACGTTCAGATTTCTCCTGTCAGTAAAACGCCTTTGCAAAGTTCCATGGAAAATATTCAGATCACAGATACTCATTCTCCTAAACATTCCAGAATTCATGCATCACATCCAACATCAGACGAAAGGTTTGACCCACTTGAAAAGGCAGAGCCATACAGGAAAATGGACAGAGTGAGTCATTTAAATTCGGAAACCACAGAACAGCGACCTATTACAAGGGAAGATGGAACTTATGTAGTGCCATTAGACAGAAGTGTAGAGGATAAAACCTCTGAAAATGGTGTCATAATTTCCTCTCAGACTGTTCCTGATAGAAGACAAGGCCAACTCAGCACAGTAACCACAGACACTTTTAACAATCTTTCCACTCTCCAGTCAGATGATCCTAGTAGGATCATATCCAAGTCTACAGTTATGAAACAGAATACAATGGCTCAATCATATTCTCCCCACTATTTAAATCAGCAGCATCCCTCTGAAATTAATGCAGAACAGACTGCACCAATGGAAAAACTGCAACAGCAGCCTGTGGAAGAGAAGCAAAAACAAATTTTACAAGATCTTGTCCCTGTCCCAGAAGAACCAGTGAAAAAGTCTGAGAAAACAGCATTGGCTTTAGATTTGAGGCAAAGACTGGACGTACTTGAAAGTGTATCTTGTAAGTCTCCATCAGTAACATCAGGGAAACAAAGCAGAACTCAGCATCAGCAACAGTACTTGCATGAAGAGCATGAAAAGCCTATAGAAGAGTTCAAGAAACAGAGAAGTGAAGGTCAACAGCAGCAAACACAAAATCATATGGAAAATGTGAGACAAGAACAAATTGATGGAATGCTACATTCAGTCCCCGTCATTGAAGAACATCTAAAAATATCTGAAAAGCCATTGTCGCCCTCAGAATGGAAACAAAGACTGGTGGTAGAAGAAAAATTGTTACAGAATCCCCATGAGGCACAACCCCAAAGGGATGAGTCAAAAGAGAAGCAACTGGAACCATACTCTGTATCTCAAGATCAACAGGGCAAAGATAATCTGCAAAATAGATTTATAAGCAGCAGGGATGATAAGCAAAATTTAGTCCAACCATCCGATGGCCAACTGTTGAGACCTGAATATACAGCTGAATCTTTTGCAGATATTTCACACTTGCCCAGAGAATTTGTTAGTAAGTCTGAAAGACGAGCTCCAAGTTCAGACTGGAGAAAGAAACTTCATGCATTGCATCATTTGACTGGCAGCTCATTTGCTGAGCAGCAACAGCGTCAGCCATCCTTGCAAAGTCCACCAAAGCATTCAGCAAAAGAGAACGGCAAACTAAGGGATGACAAAAGCAGACTTGGCAAAGTTTCACATTCAAAGCCAAGAGAGTTCAGTGCCTCTCAAGACAAAAACGAGGCTGTCAAACAAAGTGCAAAAGAGCTTATTAAGCCTGAAAAAGACGAATATACATGTTATGATCAAACGGAGCCTTTATCATTGGATCTTTATCCTGAGAAACTGCACGACTTAAATACTAGACAAGTTGAAAGAGCTGAAGAATATATATCTCCATCTGAGAGGTCCACTTTTAGGCAAAGTAAAATTCCATTGGCCTCAGGTACTCCATACAATCCAAGCAAAATGAAACCCAGTATTGAGATAAAGAGAGAAACTCCTCACTCTGAAAAGGGAAAAGAAAATGAATGGGAAGTCAAGCATACCAAGACATCATTACCACAAAGTGAGGGAAAAGATGTCAAAGGTAGAAAGGGAGAACTCATTTCTAGTAAAAGTTTGACACATTCAGATGAATCAGAAGAACCTGTAAGCGGCAGTAAGGAACTCTATCAAAATAGCACAAGACCAAAGAAGATAGAGATTTCACATGAACCACCAAAGTTCAAAACCGAAGAACAACAACTTTCTCAAAGGCAAGATTTTGTGGCTGTATCTACTTCTGAAACTTCACGCGAATGGCAGCTGGGTAATTATGCCATGAGTCTAATGGATCACCGTGTGTACCCTCATTTCGAAAGGGGTATAGAATTTTATAATCAACAACAACCAGATAGTATTACTCCAAGCAAAGAAAGGCCTCTTCAGTTAGCTAAAGCTCAGGAGAAGGGACAAGCAAAAGTTTACAGCTGGGCTCATGGAAATCAGACCACATTATCAGATTCACTTGAAGAGGATAGACCATATAAAGGTGTTGGCAGTGAGGAGGCAGGATATTCTCCTTCAGACAATCAAGGCAATACAAAAGATCACAAGGAAATCCCTGAATCACAAAGCAGAGGTCATGTTCAAACTGATAACACTGATCCTCATATCAATGTGGAGGAAGAGGGTTCCATTTTACCTTCAGAACAACTTACTTTTCAGGTTCCACAATATGACAAAGACAATATGATTCTGTCTACTGAAACCGAATTGTATATTCCAATAGAAAAAACCATTTTGACCGAAGCTGTGGATGAGCCTTTGCCAATTTTGTCAACAACATCAAGAGCTGTTGAAGAGGAAAATCTTCAACAAATGACGCAATCAGACAACCAAATGTTTTATTATGACAAATCTCACTCTAAAGGCAGAAAATATAAAGAAATGAATGATATCAATGAAAATGTCCTAAGAGAAATTCCTCAGACACCGTCAAGATTAAGCAATCCTAATGACCAGCAGATACATAATCCTAGAGATTTTCATCCCACACAGAAAGACTCAGGTGTCCTGCAGTCAGAGACAAATTATGACAGCACAGTGTCTCATACCTTTTCAATTTTACCTCCCAAGCCAAATGAGATCAGGCCTGAGGTAACACAATCAACTCCGGAATATTTTGCTCACAACACAGCACCTTTGAATCCTGATTTTTCACAGACCATCGAAAGGACTCAAGAACCCAGTCTTGCCCAACAGCATGAAGCTAGTTTTCTTCAACAGCAAGTGCCTACAATGCAAACTTCATACATCAGAGAGACACCTTATAGTAGACCAGCAAACCAATCAGGTACAATGGAATATACTTCTGAAAATGAAGGACAGGCCAGAAATTCTGAAGCCTCCGATCATGTTGATGGAGCTCAAAGATATTATACAAGTTCCGATAGGAGAAGCCCATCCCAACTGTCATCGTCTTCATCAGAGGAAGAAATATTAATAGTAGAAGAATTTACCATTGAACCAGATAAGGACAGTTTGATTTTACAGAACAGATCTATAACTGCAAACAGAATTCACCGTAACCGCCATCGGGCACCAAGCTCTCAAACTGAAGATGTTGAAGAGAATGACGTAATGGAAGATAACTCTGCAATGACTGCAAACATCCCTGACACTAAGCAGAACATACCTGTCCATGACATTGCACAGAACATACCTGTCCACACTCAGCAGAACATGCCTGTTCCTTACACTGCACAGAATATACCTGTCCACACTGAGCAAAACAAACCTGTCAATGCTGAGCAGAACTTACCTCTCCTTAACACTAAGCAGAACATACCTGTCGATGAAGCCATGATCAAGGCTCCTAGAAAAGATGTTGAGAGCTCATATCAGGCACTTGCAAAACCCATACCACCACAGCCTAGTCACTATGAGCCAAACGTAGCCAAAAGGAACAAAAGAATTTTGCATCCTTCGAGTTCCTCAGATGAGTATCCTTCAAATCAACCACCACATGCTGACACGAAGTTGCATGGGCTTGAACAGTTTGTTTATGACAGTGGTGTTTATAGTGACCGTAGCACAAGTGAAAGGAAGAGCCAGGATGAAAATGACCCAGACCAAACTTTGTTTGATTCCATGAGTGAGAGTCTTTCAAACACAGCAAATGATTCATTTCCAACAGAAGACCAAACATTGCAGAAACTGTCATCTTCTCACAGGCCTGATAATGTCTGGTCTAAACAAAACAGAGACCAGAGGAAACTCACAGATGCTGAAAGTATATACCATGAGTCTCAGCCGCTCAGCTCACAGGTACATCAGGAATTTATGCCTAGGGCAATAATAGAAGATAATGTTAGCAGGACATCTTCCCTAAGCATCTATACTGAAGACTATCCAAGAACAGACACATCAAGCATTCAAGACTTTACAGCACAGAGAAATTCTTTGGAGGGACCAAGAGCTTTACAAGCATCATCAGATTTACACATCAATAATGAACAGGCTACTGGCATTGAAAGTAATGAGCCACCAATCATGCCATCTCAATCACGACATCCTCCATTGAAAATTCCCTCTTCTTACAATCTCGTTTCAACAGCAGCATATCAGCATGATCCATTATCTTCTGAATCAAATGAAAGAAAGCAAAGGAGATTTAGGATTGACCAACTTAATTCAAGAAAGAAGCCATCATCATCTGGCAATGTTGATGTTGATTCAACAACCCAGTCTCATGACATTACTGAATCAGAACTGAGACCAGTTACTCATCAACCTCTTGAAGATAACAATGAGTCAAAACCCAGGACATCACAAGTACATGAAGAATTCATTCCCAGGGCAATAATAGAAGGTAGAACAATCAGGATACCTTCCCTTAGCAGTCACATTGATGGCTACCCAGAAAGAGATGCTTCAAGAACTCAAGATTTGACTTCACAGAGAAATTCTTTGGTGCGAGCAATGGCTTTACAAGCATCATCAGATGTACGCCTTGATAATCCACTGTCTTCAGGCACTGAAATTGATGAGCCATACATCATACCATCACAATCACAACGTCCTCAATTGGAAGTCTCCCTTTCTTACAACCCAATTTCATACCAGCAAGGTCCATCACCCTATGAATCAAATGAAAGAATTCAGAGAAGTTTTAGAGCAGACCAACATAATTCGAACAAGAAGCCATTATCTTCCTACAAACATGACGGTGTTGATTCACCTAACCAATCTCATGACATTACTGAATCAGAACTCAGGCCAGTTGCTCATCATGCTCTAAATGAAGCTTTTGAATTATCTGAAGATAACATTGAGTCAAAACCCCGGTCATCACAAGCACATAAAGAAACCATGCCCAGGGCAATAAGAGAATACAATGCAAGCGTGATACCTTCCCTAAGCAGCAATACTGGTGGCTATCCCGAAAGAGATGAATCAAGGATTAGAGATTTGACATCACAGAGAAATTCTTTGGTGCGAGTAATGACTTTACAAGCATCATCAGGCTCACAATCTGGTAATCCGCAGGATACAGACACTGAAATAAATGAGCCATTGATCATGCCATCCCAATCACAACGTTCTCCATTGGAAATTCCACCCTCTTACGGTCCTATTTCAGCAATATCATATAAGAATGATCCAATGTCCTCTGAATCAAATGACAGAATGCAAAGGCGTTTGAGGCTAGGCCAGCCTAGTTCAAGGAAGAAGCCATTGCCCTCTGACAAAACAGATAAAGTTGATTCAGAAGACCAATCTCATGATATTACTGAATCAGAACTTAAACCAGTTGCTGACCAAGCTCTAAAGGAGGCTTTTGAATCGTGTGAAGGTAATCCTGAGAGGCAAGACACTTTGAATGTAGTTGCCATTACAGCCACATTACCTCAAGTCTCAAGTAGACATGACATGCCAACAACTCGAAGTCATCTGCTAACATCATCCAATAGAGGTAGACCATTCCACAGAGATTTCATTGATGTAATCACAAGTTATTACATCCCAGGCGGACAACAGCATGGTCCAAGTGATGGAATCCTCACAGCAACCTTGAATGATACCCCATTCCAAGAAGTGTCACAAGTTAGCAATGCTCTAGTTTATCCGTTGCCAGTGACATCCAGTAATAATGATGAAGAGAAGGTTGGTTCTGTTGAAAGTGCCAAGAAAGAAAGCAAAACAGACAATGTTTCTTTCCACTCAATTGAGTGTCAAACCTCTCCAAGAACAGAGGTCGATATATCAAATCAAGCTCCTGTAGTATCGACCACCAGGAGGACATCCAGTGCTGCTGAGATTATCATTTTACCGGAAACGACATCAAATCTGAGACATATACCAAATGAGACAGGAATTCAAGCTAACATCTCAGTTATCAAGGACAACTTTACTACCATGCCAAAGGAAGACATTGAAATTGATACACCGCAAAATCGAAGACGTTCGGAAATACTGGACCTTGCTCAAGAGGTCATCAGAGCCAGCAGTCAAGTTCGTCGATCAGATGACTTAGTTCAAAATCGGGATAAATATTTGCCTCCAAATGAAGAAGTTTCTACAAAAGGAAAATTAATTGACAGAGGAACCAACACAGCAGAAGAATTTCCAGATGTAATAATTCCAAGAGTACGTGCCACATTGTCATCCAGGGAACTCGGTACTCAAACCTCTGAAGAAAAGAATGAAAGGGAGCCACGGGAAGGGGAACTAAGTTACAGAAGAGAGGAGTTGATGAGTCAGGACAGGTCATTTGTTCAGCCTCCCAGGACTATCGAAACAGGACCAAATCTTCGAAGGTGTACGGAAATTCCAACAACAGCAGACATAAAAACATCATTTAGTAACAACAATCAAAGCACTACAACAGAGCTGACTGTAAGTAGAGACAACATTATTGTTGGCACTCCCCCTACAGACACAGCTCTTCCCTTCTCTTTCATCAGACCAGATACAATGCAACAATCATTAGCCTCTCCGGGACTTTTTTCAACTCCCCACAATAGTGAAGACTCCAGAGAGGATAAACAAAAACCTATTGACAGTCAAGATGGAAAGGAAACATCAGATATAAATAGTGACAGAGAGAGATCAAGATCCCCATTGCCAGGACGGAGAGGGCCAACTGCTTTAGCAAGGGTCCTGGATACTAGTATATCCAATCAAGAAATTTTGAATGAAATTGAAAAGCTCAAATCAGAACATTCTAAAATGATGGATCTGTTGAAACGTTCAAGAGAGGGGAAATTGAGAGGGAAAAGGGCACCACCCAGGAGTGAGGCAAAGTCACCTAAAGCCATGCTAGATTCAGATTCTTCAGGTGGGGATTCCCCAGTGACAGTTATAGCCAGAAGTGGTTCAACCAGGGCATCTGTCACTGATAGTCCAATAGCTTTAAATGAAATTGGAACCCACCTGCCCTCACCTCCTGAGATCAGTGATAATGTTGATGAAAATTTGATGGATCTGAGAGATCGAATTAGACCCATCGGACTGAAGCATGAAAGGGTTTCTGTTAGTCCAGACAGAGTTGATTCTTGTATTCATCATCCTAAGAGTATTGAGATGAGGACAAACACTGCTGAATTCCAACCTGCTCCTTCTATCTCTCTCCATGTTCCTGAGATAGGGAGGGAAGACTTTGTCGCTGAAGAGGCTCAGTCAGACAATTCTTTTGATTCTCAGATTGAAGATTTACTGCTCAGAGTCCCTGAATCACTTCTGTCTACCACTCAACCACCTACAACAACTCTCTTTGAACATGCAGAAGGCGCTTTCAAGCCAGCTGTCAAATCCGAGAGAAGTGTTTTAATGCAGCCTCCTACATATGATGAAAGAACACTGGAACTCATCAGAGCTTCTTCAAGAACACTAGCATCTGGTTCAAGAGAGTCATCTGGAGAAAGGAGCTCAGGGCAAGATGGTTTTGATAATGACAGCTTGAGTACAATCTCCCGAGCTTCCAATACTTCACCCTTGACCTTTCAAGCTGTTATGGACGATGATGTGGATTCTGCCTTTTCAGGTTCTACAAGACTGAATTCAAGACACATGGTCAGCACAGGTACAGAAGCAAGCGTCAGTAGTTCTGATGAATTCACCCAGACTGAGGTAGCTGAGGGGGCTTCTCATATAGCACTAGATGAAAGTATGTTCCTCACATTGAGATCATCAGGATCTTCATATGGCGACAGCAGTGATATGTCCAGAATTCAGAGGGAACTTGAAAGGCTCAACAGGGAAAGAATAGAAATTATTGAACTTCTCTCCCTTCAGTACCTCCCATCGAGTTTAACAATAGAACTTTTAGAGGCTAAACTTAACTATTGCATCGGGCAAACAGACTTACTCTTGGCCAGTTTGGAAGATGCCTGGGAGAAAGAAGATTCAGATCCCAAGCGGTCCGCAAAACTGATGAAAATCACAAAAGAATATATCGATGAATACAGATCTGTGTTTAATCAAAGTATGAGAGATATCGAGTCTTGCCTTGAAACTCACCAAAGAAGGAGAGATGGTGTTCGAGGAAGAAGGAGAACTCGTGGACAAGATGCTATGATAATGAGGAGAAGGGCGGAAATAGAAGCTTTCAAACTAGAGAGGTTGAGAGAACAATGCAAGTATGAGAGATTAAAGGCAAAAGGCAGAGCTTTCAGTCCCTCTCCATCAAGTCATAATGGTGAGTCAAGAAGCCCTTTGTCAACTGAGCCAGATTCAGGCTTGCAATCCATGACCCCATCTGAAAGAAATAGGTACTTGATTAATCTCCGCCGCCAATTAGTTCACAGCTCTGCTACTGAAATGGCTCAACTTCATCGCCAAACCATGTCACCGAGATCAGCATCTCCTGCAGGCAGTGTCGATAACTACTGGGCGTACAGACCATCTTCTTATTCACCAGCCAGATCAGAATCCCCTAGCACTCATACCATATCAACAGCTAGAAGACAACACCCTGATTCATTATCAACTACAACTCTCTCATTAGGGCCCAACATGGCTCCACGCATAAGCTTTCCTCGTCGCCCTCATAGCGCAGAACCTTTCTTGGACCCTGTAACCATTGACTTTCGTACAAATGTTGTGTTATCCTATGGTACCCAGGATCTCAATGCTGATCGGTTGTTGGAAGAATCCAATGAGATCAGAAGGCAAAACCAGGCACAGATTCTACAGGCTCAAGAAGTCTTGAGACAACTGGATCGGAAAAGGAAGGAGTACACAACATCTAACAGGTTGTTATCTTATAACTCTTTTTAGGCATGTTAGAATTTACAGAGATCATTAACTTCAGTCAACAAACTGATGAGTCAGTTTTTCATGTTTTGCACACCATCAATTCAGTGCAGTTTGTCAAGGTCGCCACTAGTGATTGTGATAGATCCAGTAATGATGGACAGATCTCAAGTCCTTAGCTTATGAACATTGCAAAACAATTAAAGTCAATAGCATAAAATGATCTAATCTACATGCAGTTATTGAATTTATCTTTAGAATATTTTGTCAAATTTTAATACAATCAATAAAGAATAATTCTTTTAAAATTAAAATTTTCAAAGCACATCTAAAATAATAGTTAACTTAAAAGGATAATAGATCAAAGGTAAGTCTAAATCTAAATAAAGTTTCTTGAATATCCATGGTTAAATGTGTGACATGGGCCCTAATAATACAATAAAGGACACTAGAGTCCCCTTAAAATCAGCACCATGAGACTAAGGAAATGTGTTGAATCTAAGTAAGTGAGATTGAAATTATCCATACCTATGAATTATAAATATTTTGATTAAAATGGGACTGGGGCAAGCTATAGATATTAACCGGAAATTGGCTCTATCTATGAGTTGAAATTATACAGACTCCACTGCACATCTAGATTTAATCGTTTTTGTTGAAAACAGGCTTGTATTTGGATGAAGAGTGGAAAGGCTGTTCCAACACAAAATAGAATTAATGGATATTTCCAGTAGTGACATTGGGAATAAATGATCGATGACGGATTTCTAAGACTTCCAGATGAAAAGTGGAATTAAGACCAGCGGCTGTATGCAAAAATCCTAGGTTAGACAAGACAATAGCGTTAGCCATTGATTCGAATGGCTAGCACAGATGCATTAATTAGCATAAGATTTTTGCATATGGTCACAGAATCTAGACCAAATAGAGAAATATTCCTTTTCTAAAGACGGATTGATCTAATTTTTTAGATCTTACAGGAAAAGTTTCCAACAGTCAAAGGCTCTTTGATGTAAAATCAAATTCTGAATTTGGAAAACTGGTCAGCCTTGAGCCTAGCGACAATTTTATAAGACTTGATGGAAATCTGATCAATCAGATCTCTAAATTTCTTGAAATGGCCTCTGATATAGACTCAACACATCTCACAAACATCAGAGGCTTACCCTTTTTGTTTTCTTTTTTTTTTTTTTTTTTTTATTCCTTTTTTAAAGTAACAGGTTTCGGGGTTGTTTTCTTT